>FIZU01014980.1:0-10501 GCA_900064475.1 Pseudococcus longispinus | reverse complement strand
AAATTACTTTTTTTTTAAATTATTGAAAAAAAAATTGGGAGCAGGAGCGGGAGCGAGAGCAGGAGCGGGAGCGGAAATAATTGTGCTGGGAGCGGGAGCGGAGCGAGAGCGGGAGCGCTAATGGAACATGAGAGCGCTCCGGGAGCGGGAGCATTTTTGGAATTTTTAGGGAGCTTTTGGGAGCGCAAAATCCGTCGCTCTTGAAACACTGGGAGGGGGTAAAGCAGAGTAGAATTTGAATGTGCAATTATTTTTTTGCAGTGCTGCCAACCTGAGGAAAATAAAAGTTGACGAAAGAGTAGGGAAACTTGTTAGAAGCATATGAGGGTGGCGAAGGGGACATAACTAGACCTAGAGTGAGTTGGCCTTAGAGAAAACCCAAGGCTGTTGTGGAAAGATCACATAGTGTGTAACGAGTTCGTAGAATTTGAAAATGACATTAGTTTTTCGCAGTGGTGCCAACCTGACGGAGATAAAAAGTGACATAAATGTAGTATGACATGTTGACAATTTACAGGTATGGTGGAGGGGGCATATAATAGGGTTAGGGTATAATGAGGGCGTAGAATTTGGAAATGGAACTGGATTTTCGCAGTGCTGCCAACCTGAGGAAAATAAAAGTTAACAAAGGCGTTTTGTGACGTGTTGGAAATATATGGGGTGGTGGGGGGGGGGGGCAAAATAGGGTATACTAAGGTGGCAGAATTTGAAAATGCAACTAGTTTTTTACAGTGGTGCCAACGTGAGGAAAATAAAAAGCGACAGACCGGTAGAGTAGTATGACTTGTGGAAAATGTACAGGTATGGTGGAGGAGGCATAATAGTGTATGATGAGGTCGTAGTTAGGTCGTAGAATTAGAAAATGCAATTAGTTTCTTGCAGTGATGCCAACCTGAGGAAAATAAAAAGTGACAAAAGTGTAGTATGACATGTGGAAAATGTACAGTTAGGGTAGAGGGGACATAATGGCGTATAATGAGGTCGTAGAATTTCAAAATGTAATTAGTTTTTCGCAGTGTTGCCAACCTAAGGAAAATAAAAGTTGACGAAGACGTATTGCAACTTTTTGGAAACGTAGGAGACTGGTGGAGGGGGCAAAGTAGGGTATAATGAGGTTGTAGAATTTGAAAATGCAATTAGTTTTTCGCAGTGGTGTCAACCTAAGGAAAATGAAGAGTGACAAAGTGCAGTATGACTTGTGGAAAATGTTCAGGTGTGGTTGAAGTGGCAAAATAGGGTATAATGAGGTCGTAAAATTTCAATATGCAAAGCATTAGTTTTTCGCAGTAATGCCAACCTTACGAAAATCAATATTGACAAACGCGGCCTACAATATCCTTATCCATCGAGTAAGACCGTCTCTGCCTCACGACTTGTTCTAGAACCCGATTACAATTACATGTATCCAAATCTTGACCAATATGCTTGACCATCCATCAAATCCCCCATATAATCCTACTCAAATCAAATCCAAACAAATAAACCCAACATCAATCGATCAATTTATTCTTGAAATTGTATTTTTAAAAATATAGAACGAAAATAAATACATTTATAAATGTTCGCATCGGATGTACAATTAGCTAATTCCATCAGGAAAAATTCGTCTGTTGCAACGAAAAATCGAGTGTATTAAAAGTAAACAATTTGTTCGCTAAAACCAGTCTGCGGATACAGTACGTAAAAATATGTATACTTTTTATTTACAATCTCTTACCAATACGTATTAAAATAGTCGATAAAAAAATTACACATTTTCGTAACGAAGAATATTTTAGGTATAGGTACAATCAAGCACATACACAAGAACAAGATTTATTTATATGAGAAAAAAACTCATCGGGTACTAGTAACTTTGAGCAAGCCTTTTTCTCTCGCAGGCTTCAATTCGGCGATTATTCTCGATGGGTAACGAGTACCTACATCTTATCAAAAATTATGATATGTTTGTTTCAAGTTAAACAAATCTTTTCCCTACGGAGAGAGCTTTAAATAAGGTAATCGATGGATTAGCCATGAAAGCGTCAAGTTCCTCCATAATAGTTCACGTTATGGCACTGTTGTTTACGCTTTTATGACGAATATGTCCTTCCCATCGTTACATATTTTTACTTTGTTCGAATAAATTGTAAAAATTCAATTCTATACAGTAAACGATGAAACGTACAACGAAATTCGATTACAATGGAATGTCTCAACAATAACTTATCATTCGATAAAGTCACAGCGATCATAAGCTTAAAAAATATACTTAAAAATAACACGAATATAACAGCCAAAAATTACTAAAATAACAAAAATATCAAATAAATCGTTACCGAAGTAAGGAAAGAAGAAATAAGCAACGTTTTAAATAAATTCATAATCCTCGAAACTTCGAAATCAATCAACGTTGAATTTCGAACGTATAAAAATTAGCTACACAATTCACTAAGGAAAAAAAAAAATCTCAATCGGATTAAAATTTGCAGGTAAAAAAAAATTTAAAAAAATAGTAAAGACTAGTATTTGGTCGCTTAAAACGGAATTTTTAAAATCGACTTAACGGCAAGACTTTTTAATTAGAATGTATCTATATTTTAGTCCTACGATAGTAAATATTGTATAACGATACAGCGATGTGAAAAATATCAAATTTCACATTTTTCACTTGGTAACTAAGAATACTCCGATTTCAATTAGAAAAACGTTCGTTGGCGAAACGTTATTAAAATATTTCGGAATAGTTTTCAGTAAAAATTTCATAAGCCTTCTAATGATCTGATTACCACGCGAGAAACATATGGTGGGCGTAGTTCGCAATTCGCATCACGTGATGGAATTCGAATACCTATTTTTTTCAATTAAATTCGCCGAGTCATCTCGACCAATTTTCACCCTCCATTATTGATTGCGACTTAACGTATAGAATTAAAATTAAAGTACAAAACTACGTACACATTTCAAAGATATGAAAACCTCGTCCAAAGGCCTCAAGTATGGATAAATTTACACGTATGTATATAAATGCTTTTGTTAAATATCACGAGGTCTACGTTAAAATCTCGTTAATAATTTATAAATCAAATGGACACAATGTAGTACAAAAAAAAAGAACAAACACACGCACACGTACACGTAAAATAATAAATAAATTATATAAAAAGGACGCGCAATGTACCTATTAAATTATACACATAAAATTACCAAGGAACATGTTCAGAACACGTTTCTGACTTACGAATATAGATTCTTTTACGAGACGACACACGTATGGCAAAAAATTTCTCCCCATTTTCGAAACAATTAACGTACAAATAAGCTAATAAAAAAAAACACACACGTCAATTGTTTACACAAATAGGTATACGAAAATAGGAATAAGATGAAAATCGCGAATAAGTAGGTAATATGCTAGATGAAAAAATACGACATGTACAGTTTTATATGTACATAGACAAAGATACGAAAAAACGACGTAAAATATATAGCCAAAATCAGTCTCTTTTCGAAAATTAAACCGTATATCGGTATATTTTTTCTTATAAACGCGTTCGATTGTAATGAAAATAAACGCCGTTTATAATAGTTCGAATGCTGTCGAGTTATACGTTTCGAATTTCCAACGTTGTCTGGCCAAGTTAACGTTACAAGCCTCCATCGTTAGTTTCTTCTTGTCTTCGGATATAGCGAGGCATTTCTTACTGCTGCCATGTTGGATCACGTTTTCCTGTAACGAGAAAATATTCGAGTTAGGAAAAAAATGTACTTTTTCAAAAGCAATATATACAGGGTGTTTGGGTTTAAATGCATCGCCTTCGATAACGAGATGCTGCAACCCAAATTACACGAATGTATGCAATTTTGCCGAGCATGAGATTTGAAGGAGTTACACGTCGATATTGGTGTTTTTTTCGGAACAGACGATTTGTCTAGATTTTTTTTTTTATAGAACGCATAGAAATCTAGAAAAAAAGTTATGTTTATGTTTTGCCTAGTTCTAAAATCGAAGGCGTCAAGGTGATTTGTAAATTTATACGTTTTATAATTTCTTTCAATTTGCAAGTTGGGCTAAATTTGTGAGACGTTTCTGATAGAACATTACGTAATCTACGAAATGAGTTATATTTATCTTTTGCCTAACGCTAAGATTGAAGGAGCTACAACCACTTGAAAAAAGAACATAATATTGTGTAAGTATATTGAAAGTTGTACAATGTGTGTGGTAGGAGGTGGTGGTACACACCCCAGATTTGGATAAAACCGGATACTTCTAAAAAAAACTTTAGATGGGCATATTGACTATCTTTAAAATTTAAGGGGCGAGTGCCTTTTCAAAAAGTTCAAATTGAAACCAATTTTCAATTTGTGTAATGAGTAGAAATTAAAATACTGAATAATTTTTTTTCATAATTTTTTGTAAAACTTCAAAGTTGAAGGGCTCCTCACAACCATCTTGGTCAGATTTTTTTGCTCTGGTTCAGCTTCAAATAGTTCGGCTTCACAGAATTCCTTGGCTAAGAATTTCTTTTGTTAGAATTCTTCTGCTCGGAATTATTTTGCTTGAAACTCCTTTGCTCAGAAATTTTTTGTTTAGAATTCTTTTTTCAGAATTCTTTTGCTCAGAATTATCTTACGCAGGATTTCTTTGCTTCGAATTCTTTCGCTCGAAATTCCTTTGTTCAGAAATCTTTTGCTTAGAATTCTTTTCTCAGGATTCCTTTGCTTCGAATTATTTTGCTTAAAATTCCTTTGCTCAGAAATCGTTTGCTTAGATTTCCTTTTTTCAGAATATCTTTGCTCGTAATTATCTTAAGCAGGATTTCTTTGCTTCGAATTCTTTTGCCTAAAATTCCTTTGCTCAAAAATCTTTTGCTTGGAATTCTTTTTTCAGAATTTCTTTGTCCAGAATTATCTTACACAAGATTCTTTTGCTTCAAATTCTTTTGCTTAAAATTCCTTCGCTCAGAAATCTTTTTTCAGAATTTCATTGCACAGAATTATCTTACGCAGGATTCTTTTGCTTCGAATTCTTCTGCTTAAAATTCCTTGGCTCAAAAATCGTTTGCTTAGAATTCTTTTTTCAGAATTTCTTTGCTCAGAATTATCTTAAGGAGGATTTCTTTGCTTCGAATTCTTTTGCCTAAAATTCCTTTGCTCAAAAATCTTTTGCTTAGAATTCTTTTTTCAGAATTTCTTTGCTCAGAATTATCTTACACAAGATTCTTTTGCTTCGAATTCTTTTGCTTAAAATTCCTTCGCTCAGAAATCTTTTTTCAGAACTTCATTGCTCAGAATTATCTTACGCAGGATTCTTTTGCTTCGAATTCTTTTGCTTAAAATTCCTTTGCTCAGAAATCTTTTGCTTAGAATTCTTCTCCCAGGATTCCATTGCTTCAAATTCTTATGCTTAAAATTCTTTTGCTCAGAAATCTTTAGCTTAGAATTCTTTTTTCAGAATTTCTTTGCTCAGAATTATCTTACGCAAGATTCTTTGGCTTCGAATTCTTTTGCTTAAAATTTCTTTGCTCAGAAATCTTTTGCTTAAAATTCTTTTCTCAGGATTGCTTTGCTTCGAATTCTTTTGCTCAGAATTCGTTTGCTCCGACTTCTTTTGCTGAGAATTGCTTTTTCCAGAATTCCTTTGCTAAGAAGGACTAAATTCTTTTGCTTAAAATTCTTTTCTCGGAATTCCTTTGCTTAAAAAGGCGAAATTCTTTTTCTCAAAATTCTTTTGGTCAGAATCATTTTTCTTTTCTCAGAATTTTTTTACTCAGAATTCCTTAGCTAAGAATTCCTACGCTCAGAATAATTTACCAAAAAATTCTTTGGCTCATAATTCTTTTCTCAAAATTCCTTTGCTCAAGAAGGATGAATTCTTCTATTCAAAATTCCTTATCTAAAAATCCCCGTGCTCAGAATAATTTAGAGAAAATTCTTCTGCTTGTAATTCTTCTCTCAAAACTCCTTTGCTCAAAAAGGCAGAATTATTTTATTCAAAATTCCTCAGCACAGATTTCTTTTGGTCAGAATCATTTTCCTTTTCTCAGAATTCTTCAATTTGGAATTCATTTCTCGGATTTTTTTACCCAGAATTCCTTTGCTCAAAATTCCTTATCTAAGAATCCCTACGCTCAGAATCCTTAAGAGTGAAATTTTTCTACTTATAATTCTTTTCTCAAAATTGCTTTGCTCAAAAAGGCGGAATTCTTTTATTCAGAATTTCTTAGCTCAGAATTCTCTTAGTCAGAATCATATTCCTTTTCTTATAGTTCTTCAACTTGGAATTCATTTCTCAGATTTTTTTTTACACTGAATTCCTTTGCCCATAATTTGTTATTTGCTTAGAATTCCTTTGCCCCGACTTCTTTTGCTCCAGTTGGACTCTTTCCTTTGCTCAGAATTCTCTTACTTAAAATTCCTTGGCTCAGAATTCTTTTCTCAAAAATCCTTTTGCTTAGAATTCATTGCCCAGAATTTCTTTGCTTAGAATTCTTCTGCCTAAAGTTCTTTTTTCAGATTTTTTGGCTCAGAATTCTCTTGCATAGGATTCCTTTGCTCAGAGTCCTTTTGGTCAGAATTATTTTCGTTAGAATCCTTTTGGACATAGAAATAATTATTTTTCTCTAGGTTAACTTCAAACAGGTCTGCTCCTCAGAATCCTTCTAGTCAGAATTCTTTCGCTTAGAATTGTTTTTTCCAGAATTCCTTTGCTCAAAATTCCTGTGCTAAGAATCCCTACGCTGTTTCAAAAAACGTTCATAGCTCCTCCGATTTTGAAGTTGGATAAAAAATCATGAGAATGGAATTTGTTCAATTTTTGATTCATTGAGTACTTACCCCAATGATTGAAAATTACTCCAGTTTCAATTCAAATTTTTTTGAAAAGGCATTTTCATCTTAAATTTTAAAAATAGGCAACGTGTTCATCTGATGGGTTTTGTCAATAGTATCCCGGTTATATTCACTCACCGAACACCCTGTATATTCATGTTTTGCTCAACTTCAAGATTGAAGGACCCCCCCTCCCACTCGTTATTCTTTTTTCGCAAACTTTAATACACAAATACTCACTTGAGGTTTATATAACCACATTTGATTTCCTCTCGATCCGTGACAGGGGAATAGGAATACGTCAGTTCCAGCGTAATCGATGCACATTTCATCTCTTCGAATTTCTCCATTTTTACTCAGCAGCCAGTACTAATTTATACAAAAAAATCTCCGGTTAAATTGAGTTAATAAGTTAGATACAAAACTACCAACTAAATAAGTACCAATTAAACTACCTATTTGATTAATTCAATTGATCGAATGATTTCTAATTTTAATTTCCCCATTTTAAACCACCATAACATCAATTTTTTCGCAGAAAATATCGCCAAAAAAAATTTAAATAAATGATTAGTTAACGAAACGTAGGTACCAATCTCACAGCTCGAATTTTCATCCAATTATGCAAACCCCCATAACTCTTTTAATTTCAAATTAGGGCGAAATTTCATTATAATCAGTCTTGTAGAACTTTTCAAGCCCTATAATAAAGGTTATTTACATATTTTGCCTATCTACGAAATTAAAGGATTTTTATTAGTTTTTCAAAAATAACACCCCCACAAAAGGCAAATTCTACGAGCATCTCGTGTATTTTCTAAAACCAAATGGAAGACAGTCGAAACACCCCACAACCTGCATTCGATTAGTTCTTCGAAAACGATATTTTCTCAATAATTAAACCCAGATTCATCGCCAAATAAATACACTATTAGGTACAGGGTGTTCCAGAAGTAATGCATCGCCATTAAACCAGTGATGCTGCAATCCAAACTACACAAGTGGTTGAATGTTTGCCGACCTCAAAATTTGAAGGGGTAAAATTTCAGAACGTCGTAACTCTTTTGATAATATAGATAGGCAAAATTTATCCGGAACTTTTTTGTTGACCTTTTTGAGCTCTATAAAATTAATAATATTCATATTTTGCCTAACTGTAAAACTGAAGGAGCTACGATGATTTGAAAATTTCTAGGCTTCATAACTCCTTCAATTTGCGAGCTAGACAAAATTTGTAAGAGACCTTTTCGATAGAAATTTTTATACTCAGCAAATTGAATCACATCGGCATTTGGAAAATTGGAATCTTGCACTAAATCTTAAAATCCTATTAGGTATTTCCTTCAATGTTGAGATTAGGCAAAAATCAAGACATTTTTTTCCATTGCATTTTATATGCTTTGTATGATAAAAACGAGTTAGTATAAAAATTCACATTTTGTCGAAGTCCTATTCAAAGCAGCTGTCACTTTTCATCTTTCAAACGATTATAGCTCCTTCAATTTTGAAGTTAGACAAAATATGCATATAATTCATTTTATAGAATATGAAAAGATCTATCAAAAAGATCTCTTACAAATTTTGCTTAACTTGCTGATTGAAGGAGTAATAATACCTACAAATTTTAAAATCATAATAGCTCCTTCAATTTTAGAGTAAGGCAAAACGTACACATAACTCATTTTATGATACTCTCAAAGTTCAACAAAAAAGTTCCCGACAAATTTTTTCTATCTGCAATATCAGAAGATTTACGACGTTTTGAATAAAACACCATAAACTTCGCCTTCAAATCTTCGAATTGGCAAACACTCCAACACTCGTGTACTTTAGGTAGCATCATCACTATTCCGAAGGCTTTGTACTACTACCTGAACACCCTGTATAACAAGCCACGTATAAGATTCATTCTCAGTCAACTTATACCACCAAGCAACCATTCCAGGTGAATTTAAAAATCTATATATAAAAAAGGCCATCTAAATATCAAGCTTAGGTAGGTCTCGAGGCAGGGCAAATTTCGCGATACCAAATATAACGAAATACATGGGCGGAAACTAATCCATTAAAAAGGAAAAAAAATTACAGCCGAAAGCTCGGATGAAAAATCAATGAGAATGGATGAGAAATCAAACGATCAATGAATGCGAATCGAGCTTCGCAGTTCGCACGCCAAGCTAAATATCTATTTCGATAAAATAAGCCATTCAACATCAAAGCAAACGAGTTCATCGGATTTTAACCGTTTTACCAACGTTGAAAGATGTAGCGAAATTTTTCAAAACCCCCAAATGTTGTCTCGTTAAGAGAAATTTATTATATTTATTTTTTTTGCGCGCCGCATTTCAACCGAATGGTACAGTAAACTTATAAAAACACCGAATATCCTACCTTCGGCGGAAAATTTTCCGCGTAAAGTATTTTTTATAACGACGAGGTAAAGGTAAAGGTAAGGAACCAAAAGCTACAGTTTTACCACATCGTTATACAGCTATTGGAAAGAGGCAGAAATTTTCAACGAGGTAAAATTCATCAATCATTCGAGAGTATACTTCTTCGATCATCTTTTTCGCCTTTTTTTACTTCCCCGACTCGTACTTTATATATTGCAAAGATGAATTATTATTTTTCTTATAATCTCGACGAGAGCAAACAACAAATAAATTTAATTAGTGTATCGAGACTTATCGATACACATTTACCCATTAGCCAAATAAATCCGCATGAGTCGCAATTTTCTTACTCTTAATCAAATAAGCGGTTTATTAAAATTCGCTTCCTAATGGTGATCGCCGAGACTGTATTGTTAATCCAAACAAAGCAGTTTACCCGCATAAAAAAACTTGACCGAATTAAAAATTATATTCTGGCAACGTTGTTGAATGGCTTAAGAAAAAAAAGAAAAAAAAAGAAGTGTATTTGAAAGAGAAAACGTGTGCTCTTATAATTTAACTGAACACCATAGTAACATGCTCAACATAGTAGATGAAGACATATTCGTATATAAGAATTTCCTCTCAGAGTTGAAAATTTCAACGTAGGTATTCTTGAAATTTACACAAAACTTTGCTCGACGCTGAATAAAACAACCGACATTCGTTTCTTAAAAGTTTACCTAAATTTCGTACACTCAAATGCCGCATTACAGGAAATAAATCGATATTTATAAATTGCACGAGCTATCGTAAACGAATGAAAATCTTCAACATAGTTTTTCGACGAAATTTCACCTCCAGTTATTTTTCATTAAAATAATCCATTAAAGGGTATGAAAAATTTATCAATTCGAGGTTGCGAAAATTCCACGTGTAATAAGAAGCTAGCTTTTGATACTTACACCTCTAGCTATGCCCGCAGATTTTACTTTTTTTTCTAATTTCATTTTCGAATAAGGGTAATTTGGTTTTTTTGTGATCTTTGACATTATTGGATTTATGTGCATTGTGATTAAAAATGTCAAAAAAGGTTAAAAATTAATAAAATTTTGATTTTTTTTGTCCCAAAATTGAACATTTTTGGACTTTGATGCTTGATGAGGATGACACATTTTAACATCGAAAGAAACATTTTGAGAAAAATGGTCAAAATCGGTCCAAACAAATGTTCGAAATCAGCCCATTGGGAATAGTCCACCTGGTGAAAATTGGCCGAGAGGGTTGAAATCTGGGACCGGTCTCAAAAATTAGTA
>FIZU01014966.1:0-12953 GCA_900064475.1 Pseudococcus longispinus | reverse complement strand
AATGTCTCGTTTACCTTTTTTTACACCCTGTAAAAGAAATGTTGTTAATGGATTTTGAAGAGGAGAGTTTATACTACTTCTAAAATGCATAACATATTTAATTGAATTGATAATCATTATTTTATGGAAGAAGCAAACTTCACTTAAATCTTTGTTTTGCTCTCCTGTAAAATTTACTTTTTTGAGATGTGGTGTTATTGCAGCGATGGTGCGATATGCTTTGTAATTCGATGAATTTGAAAATTGATTTTTTTGAAAGAGATCGTGATCTGAACATTTGCTTGATCTGATCTGAATTTTTTTTTTATTTGATCTTTATCTGATTTCGTGTTTCATGATCTGCCCATCTCTGGTTGATAGTTTAAACAAGTGTTAAAAACAGAGAAAAAAACCATTGCTGTTTAAAACAAAAAGAAGTTTAAAACGTTTTTTTTTTTGTTTTACACTTTTTTTATGTTTTTTTTTTTATTTGATCTCATTTTTTCTTAATTTTTCAAAAAAAGAAGGAAAAAATTATCGGATAATTTGTCACACCGGGGGAGTAGGGGAGAGGTGGAGGAAACCTCTAGGAGTGGGGAAGGAAACATTTCAACACAAATCAACGTTTTTAAAAAAATTCCAACTGATGTGATTTTTCAGAATGAAGAAAATGAAATCAGCTGTTATCTTTCAACTAGTGTTGAATAATTCTAAAAAAAAAAACAATGTTTTAAACGTTTTTTTTGGTTTCAACAGTTTTTTTTTGTTTTTAACGGTTTTTTTTCGACTAATAAAAATTAATTTTAAACAACAAAAAACGTTTAAAACATTGTTTTTTTGTTGCTTAAAATTGTTTTTATTAGTTGAAAAAAAAACACGTTAAAAACAGGAAAAGAACTGTTGAAAACAAAAAAAACACGTTTAAAACATTGTTTTTTTAAAAAAATTATTCAACACACCAACCTGGATTGAAATGAAGGGAAACGCCACAGCTAATAATATTATTTTGTTTATTTGATTTTACCTATGAATTACATTGAAATGACTAGATCACGAAACAACATAACACATATTTTTCAAATGAGACAGATTTTTAAGTAGATAGTATACTTCGGTAACTTACTTAATGAATTTAATTTAAAAAGTTAGGTACAATATCTACTTTAAATTTTTATAATTAAATATCTACTCGAGTTAGTATATCACCAGGATATTTTGGAGTAGATACATCTAGTGTGGGACCTGGGTAACAACTAATTCCCATATTCTTCTGTAATTTCAATCAACGTTTTCCCTCTTGTTTCGATTATAAATAATTTAGAAAATACTGCAGCACATATTGAAAAATAGGCATAATAACAAAGTAACCCAAAAGGTTGTAATAAGTCGACTAGAGTAGGGAATAACTTGATGTTGAAAAAAGAAGGTAAAAACATAAATACGCTCACAGCAGCTCCCATAACACCCCTTATACGACTTGGAAAACTTTCTCCAATAATCATATAAGGTACACTCATCATTCCAGACATGCAACAATAAATATATAGAAAAATACAACATACGGTTATTAAATCTTGACCAAATTCTAAGAAAATGGCTCCTATTGCTAACGATATGCTCATTCCTATACCAGACCATAAAAGAATGGTGGTTCGATTGAATTTATGAGCAATTAAAACTACATTCAAGCTGCCGAGGATCGATATGCAAGCAAACACAATTGATAAAATATTTTCCTGGATGTCAGTTTTAAATAATGAAAAAAAGTTCACAGCGTACGCAACTATAGCATCGTAACCGGCCGATTTTTGTAAAATAGAGAATAATAATAATATCACGAATGGTTTCCAGACCGAGCGAGCAGTGAAACGTTTGAAGTAGTTTATTTGATCATTTTCGTATGTTTCGATTTTCATTTGCAAATCTTCCAATTCGTGTTTCACTTCTGATTTGTTATCGCCTCTCAACCATAATAAACTTCTTAAGGCCTGATACTGTTTATTTTTAGTTGTGTACCATATGGGAGTATCGTAAATGAAAAGCTGTAAAATGAAGATGAAAAGTCCATAAATTCCGAAAATCAGCGATGCGAATCTCCAATGTAAGAGATATCCTAAAATATATGTGATGAGGGTCCCGGTAGCAGTTATAGGAGCAACTATTGACAATAAAGTCCCTCTTTGCGAAGTCGGACTTATTTCTATTATGTAAATTCCAGCTGAAATTTCCATACCTAGAAATTATTTCGAAAGAATTAATAATATTTTCGTAACATCGAGAAAATCTCATCAATCGTCCTAGATATGGTAATTAGGTATGTACCTGTAGCAAAGCTAGTCAGAATTCTACAAAGGTAAATTGAAAAAATATTATCTGCCAACGATAAGTATATCCATGAACATGCATGCAATGCTGTAGCAATTTGAATGCAAATTTTTCTTCCATATTTGTCCATGATTAGTCCTTCAAGTAACGCGCCCAGAGGACGGCAAATGGTTCCAAAACTTGCTATAAAAGTGTTTGAACAATTTCAAATGTAACAATTTTCCAAATAGATAACATGCATCTTTAATATTAATTATATTAGTCATCACCTATCCATGAAGCTTCGCTAATATTAATCGTTAATGAAGATCTGGGGTCTTTCAACTGAGGTAGTAGAATAGCTGAATAAGCATGCGTGAATCCCGAAAATAATGCCAGTTGTGTAACTAAAATGCTCGCGTAAATCTGTAAAAAAAAAAAAAAAAAAATACGAAAAATTACCAATGAAGAGAGTCGTTGAATGAACAAAAATATTTAAAAAAATTAATGAACCTTTAAGCGATTATTTATCAGTAAGTCGTGAATAACATTTTATCAAGTTTAAGTATAATTATTTTGGTAAATTAACCCCATTTTAATTAGGTAGGTAACTGGATTGTGAATTTTATGATTAATACATCTTGAATCCTATACTTTTTGAAATACGAAATTTGGTTGTTCGAATGCAAATTTTTTGAACTTTTATTGTGTACCTAATTAGTGTTTTTTTATATTTTTTGCTCGATGCATACTTGATAACGTATGAAGTATTAATTAATTTCAGAATGATATCGTGAAAATGTTTCAGATGAATTGTTCACAAACACATGCAAAGGTTTTATTTTGAATTAGGTACCTAACCAATTTTTCAAAGGAAAAGAAAATCATTACCAAAAATTGATTCAATTTTGTTTTGAAATGAAATTAAACTAGGAACAGCTATTACATTGTGTGTAGCTTTTTACAACTTTTCGTCAAGGCAATCAAATTCCATTTTTTTTATTGTTGGGAACTGAAGTTCTCTTATCAAATTAATAAAATACCTACATACATAGGAGTTGGGTTTGTTGCGATAAAAAATTCAAGGTGCGTGAAATTTAAACTTTCAGTGCCATACAATGAAAAATTTTGCCACCGATATTCATAAAAAGAAAGAAAGAAGCTTATTTTATGAAACCTTTAGCCTGAAATGAATTCAGATTTTCTTGAAATCAAATCAGTGTAGCTCAATTTAGACTACCGTTTTGAATAGACCTTCTCCCCCTTTTTTACCCTTCTTTAAGCAAAATTTTTCGAAATTAATTGCAATTATGATAACTGCGTTCCAAACGTGGCATTATATGCCTCACATACATTGATTTGTGTATCTCAAATTTCCTCACATAAAAGAAAAACGTTTTAGAAGAATTAGTTTTATAATCAAATTTAATTATTAGCAATAGATAGGTATCTATAATCAAAACTTACGTGTGTTTGACGACATTTTTGAAAAAAATCACTACTCATATTCGACTTATTTAAATTATTTCGAGCGACACAATTTGAAAAAAATTATCAGCTCATCATTGTGTAAGCATATCTAGAAAATAGCACGTGAAATACTTATTTCGTACTGTAAACGTTTCAACTAACTATGCTTGTTCCTACTTTCGTATACTTAATCGTTTCATTTATCATGAACTTTGCACATAAATAAAAAAATTCTTATTTACCTTAAGAACCAGTAGATACGTTGGTGTTGTATCACTGATTTAAAAATTATTTGAATTGAATACTGCTATGATTATATTATAATATTACGTAAACCTGCACACAACCATGTAACCTTGAAAAAAAACTTGTATGCGATTTTTTGGAGAAGATACGAACAAATTATCGATTAAAATAAACACGATTTAGTCTTCCCAGTATTTGAAGATGACGATGACCAACTATAGGTAGTTGAAAATGTCATAATTTAAAACAACGCGTGTAACTGGGCATATTTTTTCAACTTTTGAGAGGCTTATTTGAATTATAGTTTAAAATAGGCAGTCTTCCTTAGAATCAATCAGCTGCAAGTTTTTATAAATTTCCATTTTATATCATATACTTACATATATGTGTTCAAAAGTCCATTTTACGAGTACCTAGTTATTTTATGCAAGAAAAATAATTGTGCAATTATTTTGGTATTTTCAAAGTTTGCAGCTTTTGATAACCTGCGTTACCTCGTTTATCAATAATTCTTCGGTTAATAAAAATTTATACGTGCTTTTGATCTTCTTGTGATCAAATGGAAGTATAGTTGGAAAAATTTACTGAGAAACTAAAAAATTTGGTGGTTCCCAACATACTTCCATTGTCGAAGGTAGTCCCAGGCCCCCACCATCATCATCCAGACACATCAACCTCATCTTCAACCTACCCCCTGGCATCATCCTCGGCAAGGACGAAGACCCATTTTGTATGTTGAAAAAAAGTGAACACTTAATTAAAATTTTGCTCGCCCCTTCAATTTCAAAGATAGGCAACCAGTGGTAATAACAATTTTTAATCGTTCACTCGAACATTATCCAGTACGTCCATCATTTGAATGATCCGAACAATTTTTAGTTTTTTCTGGAATATCTGAAAAATAATTACGAGTATTTTTCAAATTTTAAAAATTCATAGCTCCTTCAATTCACGAGATAGGCAACCAATCATGATAACGTTTTTTGTTTGTCTACTCGAGTTGCATTTATAGTGAAAATATTGAACTCATTTTATTTAACATCCTGTCCTGTACGTAATATTTAATTAAATATTTCAAAGATTATTCATCTATTGGCTTGGCTTGTAGCTTTCCCAAAAATTCTCTGAAAGTTCATAGATTTTATTTTAATATTCTCAATAAACTTGAAAAATTGTATTTTCGAACATTTTATGCAGTATCGAGAATAAGTAGGTTTAGTTAACGTTAATGACCTTGTTATCACTTTTTTGTTGATAAGGTAGCTCTTTCGTTTCTACATGTTACTTCAAAACGTCGGATTGAAAAAATGAACATAAATGAAAGTATAAATAAGTTTTAGGTACTTGTTTTTTTTTCTGGAAATTGTAAAATGTTATCTGTTTTGTTTCATACTCGAGGGAAAGTTCCATTTATATCCAAGTTTTTTTCGATCAACTCAATTTCTTTGAATTTAAAGTACCTTTATACCAGACTATGCAATTATTTGATCCATGTACTACTGCTCAGAATTTTTTTGGATTTTTGTCAAAGGGGTGTCATACCTAAATCTTCAAAAAACCGATTTTTTAGACCGTTTTTCTTCCTTAACTGGGTCATTTCTGGTCGAAAATATTTTTTCTTGTAATATATCATCAATGACTCCAAAATACACCATCAACCTGCATTTAGATCAAATTCGTTCATTTTTTCCCGTTTAAATTTTTTTTTTTTAAATACCCGAATAACGCAATTTTGGGAATTACAAGTTACAACCTCCTCCGAGATGAGTTAGGGGCCTAAAAAACATGTCTGGATTTGTTTTAAGACGATATCCATAAAATATTGCAATTTCAGCAAAATCGAGAGACTTTAAGTTTTTTTGCTCTTTTTCATGAATTGGGTACCTATTTTTGGTTTTGAAAAATTTTACTTGAAATAAGTTGAAAAAAATTAAAGTTTTTCGATTTTGCTGAAATTGCAATATTTGATAGATATCGACTTAAAACGAGTCCAGATATGATTTTTAGGCCTCTAGCTCATCTCGGAGGAGATTGTAATTTCCCAAAATAACATAATTCGGGTATTTTAAACAAAAATTGAAAAAAAGGAAAAAAATGAACGAATTTTATTTAAATTCTGGTTGATGGAAGGGTTTTTTGAAAATTTAGGTATGCACCCCCTCGGCAAAAATCCCAAAAAATTCTGAGTAGTGTAAAATGGTCTGGAGAACAAGAAAAAAATTTTTCCAGAGTGCCCACACCAAAACTGTGCCCCCAAGGCAATTTGAAGTTTTCAAAGTCGATGTCGCGGTCATTGTAGGGGTCGAAAAAAATTGAAAAAATGTTAAAACGTTACCCTCAGATACCTGTACCTACCTACATACCAAATTTGGTGAAAATCGATTGAAAACTCGTGGAGATAGAACTTTTTAGCTTAAAATCACTATTTTGGGGCTGTAGCCCCCAGGTGGTGAGTCCAAGGATTCCGCATAAGCTCTAAAATCATCTTTTGAAAAAAATATTTGAAATTCGATCAGAGGCCAATTAACCCCCTTATCACACCAAAGCTGTTTGATGCCTAAAAATCTCCACTTTTAAAATGGTTTCCTCGTTTCGCTCTGACACACGTTCAAAGGCTGAAAAAAAACACATTGAAATTTCGTTTGTTACAAATTAGTAAGCATCGTAAAATTTTTTTAATTTATTCGAGCTCACTCTCCCCTCTCCCATCAGGTTAGATTCATCTTTAGATTTGCTTCTCCTACAGCAATAAAATAGAAAATTACAAATTTTTACGCGATTTGCAGTTTTCAAAAAAATTTGAGTCAACAAATTTCTCATTTTTACCTTAAGATTTTGGGTTGAATTACGTCACTGCCCAGTTCCCATTTACTTGAAGCAACTCTCAAATATTTTCAGGTATAGAAAAAATTCAAATATGATAACATACTCGTACTTCGTTGATATTCAAATTATGCAGTTGTCAAGCTTCCAAAATAATTGAATGGTTATTTGGAAAAAAGTAATACAAGAAGGATTTATCATTCCTTAAAATCCATTGATTTTACAAATATACATATCAGTTCTTTAATAATTATGTACATTTAATTAGGTTTATTCTGCACAAAAAACTTAAAAACATAAAAATTTATTAAATCTAAATTTTGAGCAAAATTTTGCTAATTTAGTAGGTACCTATTATATGTAATATCACTGCATTTTTTAAACCTAATATAGGCTCGTTTATTTAAAACAATCTTCAATTTCAGTCAAAGCCTTTCCTTTGGTCTCGGGGAAATAAATTTTGGCAAAAATGACCGTTATCAAAGATAAAACAGTAAAATACCACATTGTGCCAGCCTTACCTATATGTTGATTCATCATAGGATACAATTTAATATTAACAAATGAAATGAAAAATATAACTACAGTTATGGCGGCCGACATCGAACCTCTCATACGATTTGGAAAGACTTCACCTATCATCATCCAAGGTATGTCAATCATTCCCAACATGCAGAAGAAAATGTACATAAATATACACACAACCGAAATCCATTTATACGGTTCGAGAAAACTCAACGTTAGCGATAAGGCGCCTACTCCCATGGTTAACGACATTCCTAATCCTGACAGCACCAGTAACGTAACTCGATTGAATTTATGTACGATTAGTACCAAGATCACGCTTCCTACAATCGAAATAGACGCGAAAACTATCGATAACAAATGCGAATCGCGTAAATCACTGCCCAGATTATCGAAAAATGTAACCGCGTAATAAATTATCACATTGTAGCCGGATTGTTGTTGAAAAAATGAAAAAATAGCGAAAATAGTGAACGGTTTCCAAACAGCGGGTTTGAAAAAATTCAAGAAGAAGCTTACTTTGCCTTCTTCGTATCGAGACATTTTCGTTTTAATTTGATCTAATTCTTTGTTCACAGCTTCGACGTTATCGTTTCTGAAACTTAATAAGATATTGGCAGCTTTGGTTCTTTTATTTTTCATCATGTACCATATGTGCGATTCGGGCACGTAATGTAATGTAAAGAGAATTATCGCCGAGTAAACTATCAATATGGCAGCGACGATTTTCCAGTGAAATAGATAGCCTAGAAGGTATACGAATAAAATGCCGCAGTTTATTGTAGGTGTAATTAGTGATAGAAATGTGCCTCGGTCTTCGGGTTTCGTTATTTCAGCTATGTACATACCGACACAGACGACCATACCTGAAATGTGATATTTTATAGGGTTTAAAATCAAATTACATAGGTACCTATACCTACGTTTGTTTTATGGATATTGGATGGTGGTATCGTATTTGGTTTTCAAAGTGAGAAATGAGTATATTATATTCCTTTAGTCCCTATTGCAAATAATTCGTGAAAAAGCCAATCATGAATTCACGATATCACTTACCTAAGGTAAAACTCAAAAACACCCTGCTGGCGTATAAAAACTTGATATCGCTAGCAAGTGCAGTAAATGCCCATGATAATGTGAATAGAAAAGCCACAGCTTGCATCGTTCGTTTTCTGCCGAATTTATCCACCAGGTAACCTTCGAAAATTGCTCCTAATGGTCTGCAAACCACCCCTAAACTGGCTGTTGAAAAAAGAAAACAGTTTTCATCGCGTTCTATACAGGGTGGCCCATTTATAAGGTCAATAATTTTGAAAATGAAAAAACCCACTTTGACTACAAAAATATTGAAAATTGAGTCATCTAGAGAAAAAATAATAGCTTGTGGGAGAAGGGAATTTCAAGATCTTCAATTTTTACCCCTTGCATTTTTTCGTAGCACCCTTTTTACGAAGTCGATAAAATATGAAATGAAACAACTTTGATTACAAAAATCTCGAAATCTGAACACCCTAGAAAAGAACTAATGGTTCATTGCAAAACAGCTGAGAATTTCAAGGTCTACAATTTTTACCACCCACCTTGTATTTTTTCCGTAGCACCCTTAGTTTGGTCCGAAAATCCATGTTTATAGGGAAAAGTACAAAATCGATAGTTTTAAAAATGAAGAAAAAAAAAGAAATGGCATTAAAAGTTTGTAAATTTCCTGAACAGATTTAAAAGCCTAAATAGGTAGGCTGAAACAATGGACTGCATAATTAATTCCCTTTTGGGAATGTACACCGGTTAATTAATTCCTGTTTGAAATGTTTGAGAGATGACTCTCTTTCACTGGTGAGATGTTTTCTCGACGAGTGATAGAATCAGACTGACTCCAACTTCGACAGTTCACTGGAGGTTAACCAGTTTAGGTGGAAGGGGAAATTCTCACTCGAGCAGAGCCGAGCTGAGCCGAACGGCGCCGAGGCCATAACCATGCCACCGGCGGCCAGCGTTCCAAATTTGAGTCAGGCGGATTTTCTGGGCAAACTAAGGTAAGGGGCACTATACTTAACATGGGTGTACCGGACCGCTATTTTGTTCCCATTTTTTTGTGGATGGTGGCGTGTAGTTGAGTGGCCTCACTACACCCCGCCATCCGCGAAAAAGGGAACAAAATGGCGGTCCGGTACACCTGTATTCAGTATAGTGCCCTAATTAAGGGTGCTACGAAAAAAATGCTAGGGATAAAATCCGTAGAGATTGAAATTCTCTTTCTCCTGGTAGCTAAATGTTTTTTCCCAGGGGACTTGGTTTTCGAGATTTTTGCAGTCAGCATGTTGTTGTTTTTTTTTCATTCATTTTCAAAACCATCGGCCTTAATAAATGGGCCACCTTGTATTTATATATGATCAAATATGCAATATTTACGTAATAACAAAAAATGCATATCTTTTAACGTATCGTTGTTACGTAAATATATACACAAGTTGTGTAATATCAACAGGTATAATGCATCAAGGGTCTTGCTACCTAAATATGTACACTCGTCGTGTAGCGTAGTACGTAATGTATACATACTATTGATAAGATTTTATGTTTGATCAACGATTATTTTACTTGTCTGAAAATATCAAAACATCAAATGAGATAAGGTACCGCAGCCGTTGACTTCTTACCTATCCATGATATTTGATCTTGATTTATATTAAGAGTTTGACGTAATTGGGGCAACAAAATTGCTGAAAATCCTTGAGCAGCTCCCAGTATCAATGATAATTGGCATGATAAGACCGATGATATCGCCTGAAATAGAATTAAATAGAGGATGAAATTACATAATAGAAGTATAATTACTACGCACGTGTGAATTATTCGACTTATTTATAATTTGATAACTTTGAACTTGTAAAATAAAACTTCAATATATCATTTGATCAGAAAATATGCATTTGAGATTTTAAGTATAGGGTGGTCATTCGTTGGTGAGGGGTGGAGGAGGGATGTAATGAAAAGGAAAATATTGAAGGTGTCTGTTTCATTTAAGAGCTTATTTTCATATCAACGATAATTAGTAGAAGGGGAAGAATTTTTCCTGAAGACCAATTATCTTCGAACATCCCTTTGCTTTCTTTGTCTTGTGATGTAGCTGATATAGAAGGCACACATGCAAAAATCAATATGGGTGCCTAAGGAAAGGATTCTTTGCGCTGAAAAAGCCAAACAATAAAAAATTGAAATGAAATGAAAAATCGAGCAGCAAAAAACAAAAAACAGTTTTTATTCTTTGAATATTTTTTGGTGACATTTGAAGCACTTCGAACATTTCAATTGTAGAGAAAAACTTTTTTTTTGGCGATTGGTGGGTAATTTGATAAATACCTGTGCTTAAATTTATTAATTTACAAAGCTGAAATTTTCTAATATATCCATAGCTTTACAATACAAATGTACAAAGTGTTGCACAATATCTCTAAATTTTTTCTTTTTGAAAAAATTTAAAAGCGATGTAGTTTCAAAAGTTTTAGATTTCTCGAAATGGACGCTTTCGATGATAATGCAAAGTTTTTGTTTTTATCTAGGTACATAGTGTTTAAAAAATTCTTACCGATTACTTTTTTCAATTGAAATGGATGGGTACTTTATTTCGATTTAGAAGCAGTAGATACAAAACTACAAATGAAGGAAATTCTTAAGAAACATACAGTTTGAAATCGGTTCAGTGGTTCCCAACCGGTTACCAGTAATTCAGTGAAAAATCAAGATGGATTATTTTTTTGTTGAAGCTCCTTCTCACCGCTATAGACAGAAAAAAAATTACAGAACAAAACTTTATAATTTTTTTATTTCCTACAAGTTTTGTTTAAAATGATTTTTTTTTTGTATCTTGATCTTTACATTGCTTAAATATTTTTTGTTGACATCCCAGTGAAAAAATTATCTAAATTAACATTGTGAAAAAAGTTTCAAACAAAAGTTACAAAGAATTCAAAATCCATTATTTTTCATTCCACAATTTTTTTTCTGACCACTTGTAAAAAGGAGTCATTCTTCTGAGAAGGTGCAAATTAATTTTCATTTGCCGAGGAAAATTGGAAACAGGTTGAAAATCATTGACCCGAATTCAAAAATGTGTTTTTCATAAGAATTTTAGTACCTAATTTGTTCTGTTTCTGAGCCAAATGAAAATATCTCCTCAGCCTCATTAAAAAAATTTCAAACTTCAGGACACTTTGTATATGATGGCAAGATCAACAAATTTTGCACCCTCGTCAAAAACACCCGTCTTGAGAAACCTGAAACTATTGAAACCACGTCGCTATTTCATTCAGTAAAAATACACCCTTATCTTAATATGTAAACTCCCAAAGTTTTCGAATGCCTAAGCAAAATTGGGTGCCAATTTTATCAAAAGCAATGCTATTAAATTTCATTCCATGGCTCGAGCCTCGAGCTTTATGAAGCATTGAAATGGCATAACTGAATTACTCAGCCTCTACTTAACATAATTATGCATACTTCCCTAAGTGGTTATTCGAGCAACTCAATAATTATGTCGTTTCTTATAAATTGATTTCAGCATACAAAAGTATTATGCGTATTAATTTATTTGACTATGCTAACCCAAAAAGATGATTATTTTTTTAATTTTGAAAAATTCGAACTTATTTTAAACGTACCTTTTTTTGCACCAAAACACCAAATTTTTCTTAGTAATTTTGCTCATAAATGAAGTACACATCGTAAAAAATTTAAGTAGGTACCTATCTAATTTGTTTTACTCTGTGAAGCATTTGAAGAAATTGCAAATACTTACGTAATTCTCTTTAAATGGCATGACTTCTTTGCGACTACAAATGTTTGTTCACTGTATACGTTTGGTATCATTATGCCCCGTGTTCGTTTCTTTCTGTAATTTTTTTTTATCATTCTGTTCTTTTGTAATCAGTATCTAATGGGTGCTTTAATGTTGAAAATTCAAGCATAGATATAGGGAAAGTTGGTTTTGTGGTTATCACTTCATGCAGCGTTGACCAAAAAACATGGAAAAATAGTAAAAATGAAAGTGTAATTATGAACGTATAGATTTACCTATCTACATGTCTCGATGGTTTGCTTTTCGGATAAAAATTTCAAAACCGGTTTCAGTGTCAGGTCGACCGTGATTTCAATATTGAATAAATTTTAATGCATTAGATCTTCAGATACCCAAGAATGTTACACACAGAATACCCCAGTTGTATGCTTGTTTTTAAAATATAAATTAGTTTTTGAAAACGTAGTGTCAATTTCAACTATTTTTTTATTTATAATTTTTTTTAAAGGGGTTTGTTCAATTTTCACGTGTTAAGTGTATGTATTTCGGATATTTTAGGCCGTTTTTTAACCGAATTTTCAGAAAAATTCGGTATTATGTATTCGCCAAAAAAGTTTGTCCGCGAATGTTCTCAGTAACTATAATAAGTAGAAGTCTGAAATTTGCAGTGTGATTGTGATTTATCGTGTAGATGTGCCATTTTTTGGTCGTACAAAAAAATATGCAAAAATGACAGAGAAATTAATAAAACATTTTTTAGGGCTTTGGGGAATCCCGGGAAAAAATGATAGCGGAGAGTTAGTAGGTGGTG
>FIZU01014963.1:0-22980 GCA_900064475.1 Pseudococcus longispinus | reverse complement strand
AAATTTTTCAAGTCCATAAATTTGAAATTTTCCAAATCCAAAAATTAATTTGAGTTCTCAAAAATTTTTAAGCCCAAACAAGTCTAACAAAATGTCTGGAAGCCAGCATTAAGAAGCAGGGCTGGTGAACGAAACGGTCGTTTTGTTCTGTTTGCGAACAACTCATTTTTAGAGTGAATGAATCATTGTAGTGTTCTGTTCAAGGAAAAATTGGGGTTTTTGTTCTTTTCTGGTTTTGTTCAAGTTGGTTTGTTTTGGTTTTGTTCTGTTCTGTTCATTTATTCATAAAAGTCAACAAATTAAACACAATTCACAATTATTTCAGCCTTCAAGGGCCGATTCTGCATACTTTTTTGCATAACTCGCCTTGTCTCAACTCTTCAACTTCGAATTCTCGGAGGGGAAGAGGAAAAAACGCGAACAAAATTGATGGTTTTGATCTGTTCTGAACGGAACAAATAACTTTTTAAACATTCTGTTCCGTTCTGTTCACGTTCATTTGTTCAGAGGGCAATTTTGTTATTTTCCGGTTATTGTTCCGGCTTGAACAGAAATTTTAGTGTTTTTTTTTTTGTTGATAATGTTCTGTTCTGTTCTGTTCTGTTCTGTTCAACCAACCCTGTTAAGAAGTCAATGAAAATCTGAAAAATTTTCAAATTTCAAAAAGGTCTGACAAAATGTCTAAAAGCCAGCATTATTTCTGAAATTTTCCAAGTTGAAAAGTCAATGGAAATCTGAAAATTTTTCCGATTCCAAAAAATTCGGACAAAATGTCTAAAAGTCATCGTCAAGGAATTTCGTGACGGTTTTTACGGACGCGAAAAATGGACAAAAAATTTGGACAAAATTTTAGGATTGACCCCAGCCATTAGACATATCCATGTCAAAACTGCATTAGAGCCTCAAAAGAGCGAAAAAGAGGGAGTAAAACAATATTTTATGAGAAGTGAAGAGGATTTAAGAGCAAATGATTGGAAATGGTGAAGGGGTGAAGAGCGAGTAAAACAAAAATTGATCACCCCCAATACCCTTGTTTTCAGAATGAATGAATCGTTCTAGTATTTTGTTCGGGGGAAATCAATTCTATTGTTTTGTTCATTTGATCAGAAAAGTCAACAACAATGGCGGATCTAGGAATCATTTTTGGAGGGGCCAAAAATTGGATAAAAATTTCCGGTGAGGAGGGAGGGGGTACAATATTACCGTGAGAAAAAGATTGACAAAAATCTCTACTTAATAGGTAGTTAGGTACACTCTACACAAGTTAGTGGACAGTTATTGAGCCCGAGCGAAGTGAGGGCGAAAATGTTTGCAGAATAATAAATTAAAAAGTCGAAATTTTATAATTTTTTCGAATATTTTCAGTTCTTGAGAGGCGGATCCCGACGCCTTGGACCTTAACCAAAATTATGCTACTCACATAAATTGAAAAAATTGGAATGCTTAATGAAATATACTTCTATTATGTTGGGAGAAGAGGAAAATCATCATGTTTTTCCTTAAATCTATGAACTTGTTTCTTTTTTCCTCGTATAAATAATTTTTGTAAGGGCCCAGGAATTGTTTGGAGGGGCACGGCCCACTCGTGCCAGCCTTTGGATCCGCCACTGGTAAACAATATAACAGGATTTACCGATAGTTTTGAATAGTTGTGTGGCAGTGTTATCACATATTTACAAAAAAAATTTGGAGAAAGTGCACGCCATCGTGTGAAAAAATGACCGTCCATGGGCTGGTGAATCTGTCCAGGGCCTGGACCTTCTCCCCTATAGGTAGCGGGTTTGTTTGTTTTGTTTTTTTTTTTAAATTTTTTTGACCCCAGTCCCAGTGGATGGGGGAATTTTATTGTGCAAATATATCATAACAAATAAATGCTTATACTTATGACTATTCACACTACTAAAAAAATAAGCCAAAAGAGTGGATGTTAATTTTGCTTAACACCTAAGGGGTTGGAGAAGGATAGGTTGGCCACCGCTAAACGGTCCCTCCTAGGGTGAGAATGCCTGAGCCGAGGTCCCCGTTTCAGGTTTACGCGCGAGCATCACGCCTAGGAGTGATGCCCACAAGGGTTTGTTTAGTGCAGTAAGTGTACCAGCGTACCTAGACCTAAGTCAAGCCAACCTGTTGAGGATGCGGCGCTGCGCCGCATGGCTTGACTGACGCCTGAGCCGGATGCTTGACCGTATGGTAGTGGGTAAACTTAAAAAAACAAGCATTTTATTCGCAGTTACAATCGGGTATCTAGACCTAGGTATACATAAAGTACCTACGTACTACTCATATCCAGTACGTTGATGCGTTATTCTTATTGTTACCCATATGTACTACGTGTACCTCGGTCCTACTAGTACTTTACCTACGTCGTCGCAGGTCGCTACGGGGGCGATGCTCATTTTGAGCTGACCTTTTTTCTTTTTTTCATTTTATCTTCTATGTTGCTTCGGATTTTTTACTCAACCCTCTACGGACACCGGACATCGATCTTTGTTCGATTTTCACTACATTACTACTTACTAGCCGTCGCTGCGCACCACGCTCTGCCACCGGCAACGCTAAACCAGTTTGCGGTTGGGTTGGTTTTGCCTCGGGGCTCGCAGCCGCGGCCGCAGCCACAGCCACCGCTACGCGCGTGTACCCATGTACCAATATCACGTTATAGTTACACACTACCTGTACCGTGTACCTAGTACCTACAAACTGAGACTACAGTAGATATCAGGTAATATGGTCGGTTTTGGTTTGGTATGCGTATGCGGTACGACTTGCGAGTGTGTGTTGGAGTTTGAGTAGGCTATAGCTGTGTACATAGGTACTAGTGCGACTTGCAAGTGATGCGTGTGCAGCGTGCCTGTACCTATACCTATCTAATGTTTGGTGTTTGCGTTATTTTATGTTGATTCAATCTCCTGTTCCTGTTCCTTTGCGCAAATGTATTCGTACCAAACTCCGAACCTCAGGCGGGGCAGGCGTAGCGCTCTCTCTGGCAAGTGGCATCTATGTCTCCTTCTCGCATGTCCGCGGTATCGCGGTCCCGGTCTTGGTCCAATGTACTATGTAGGTCTGTGTAGTGTACCATCGACTTGGAGCGACTGCGAACAGCGTCAGCGCTGGTTCAGTTACTCGTTAGTCGATGTCGATGGGTTTCCTTATTTGTAATGCCGATGCCGATGCCGATGCTGATATTAGTAATTTCGTATTATAGGTATATCGCCGTCGCGCACCACGGACGAAGTCACATCTCGTAATTCGTACATAGGCTAATAGCTGCCATTCACTATTAAACTATTAGTCGTTCCTCATTCAATCGACAAATCTGCTGAAATATCGCCGAATACGGAGGTACAGGGTACTTGTATCCATAACTCGATGTTAGATAGGTATCTCAACGTAACATTTTCGTGTATCGCCTTCATCTTAAACTTATGTATAGTCTGTGCAATTTATATCTGTGGCTGAGTTTTCCGAAACGATTTCGTTGCCTCGCGAGAACCTGCGACGAAAAATTAAAAAACATCGGGAGGTGCGCGCGCACAACCGCATAAATAAATTGCCCGGACTGTAATCTTTATTCGTTCACCACTTCATGCCCAGAGCCCCGTACAGTTTTCGGCTGATTAATTATCGAACATCACCGTACTGCACTAGATCTTCAGCGGCCATAGGTATTTTCGACATTCCTGAACAGTTGTGGTGGTTGGCGTATACGCAATTACGCGTACATACCTAACCTACCTACCTCCATAAATATAGGTACCTAATTAACTACGCGCATAATGCGCACCTTAAAATATCCTGGTATCAGCGGCGTAGTCGAAAGATGGGGGCAAGGGGGCCATGACTTCTCTCCCAAAAATAATGAAATTTCGGATTCTGAATGATTTTTCCTAGAAATTTGTTCGGCCTCGTTTCGCTCGGGGTGAATAAATATCATCGTTAGGTACAGTACATAACAAAATAATGGATATTTTATGAAATTACACATAAAATCGCAGTTTTTTTCATATTAGGTGTACTCTCTCGAATGACTGTCTGGCTGAATATGCTACTGAGAGACCATCATCAGTGAACATTGAACCTACCATATGTACTTACATCGTTCAATAAACCCCTCTTCGCTCATCAGAAGAAATTCTGGCTACGCTACTGACAGATACCTAGTGGCTAGTACCTTTATCTACCCACTGCGCAAATTCGACTAATGCTACGCTCAAGATGTTTTGTACATAATTATTAGAATGTAGGTAATTCACATACGACTGTGGTGTCAGGGCTCCGGAGTCCCGGGCGTGATTAAAGGTTACAGAGACAGCGATTTGGCATCTTTGCCGTGTATCCTACTAGTACAACTTACAAGACTCGCTACAGCATTCAAAAGTATCGTGTGTTAATGTCGTGGTCAAGGTCGGAGTTGGATACAAAATGGTACGGTACGAGTATGTATTTCAATTCGGAAAAATCGTAAAGATTCCATTCGAGTGGACAATTTTTGATTTTTACACCACTCTATGGTGTATGTGTAGTTGCTACTTGGGTTCATCGTGGTCAGTGGTCATGTACCTAATTACCTACATGGTAAATATGCCTATTTGCCTACGTGCACGGTACCTACGTATGTAGGTAATATGTATTTACCTACGCGACTTGGTACTATCTGCAGTGACGTACAAGTTTCAACATTATAAGACGCTGTGGCGCCAATCGGCAAACGTGTCACTGACATCGCGTGCCAAATCACGTCGACACTGACACTACCTACGTTAAACGTTCAATGAGTCTCGACACGACGTGAACTACATTTTCGCAAAGCTCATTTTGTCGGTGGTACGTAGCATATGCACATAGATAAGAAGGCCTAGCTATTTAATTACGGCGAATCGTTTTTCATTTTTTTTCTTTCAAAAAGTGAATGGCATCGCCGGCGAGGGAGGGAAGGCGTACGCGTATACCATAAAAGTTCAGTCTACTCTTGGATCCCAAAACTGATCCGGGCGAAAATTTCACGCTTTCCGCCGGCTAACTTTTACTCGTACCCTTTCCGCAATCTCCTATAAAATACACGGGTATCTCGTTATTACTCGATGAAAAATATTGGAAATTTGAAAAAAATTAAATCGAATATCGAATAAAGACTCTGGTATAGTAAAGGGGTTATCCAGCCTCTAGTCGAATTAAAATTTTTTTTCAGGGCTTCCGAACTGTTATGGTAAAATATGATTTTAGAGCTTATGCGGAAGCCTTGGGCTCACTCCCTGGGTGCTGCCCCCAACAGTGATTTTAAGCTAAAAAATTCTATCTCCGCGAGGTTTTAACCGATTTTCACCAAACTTGGTATGTAGACACAGATACTCAAGGGTGATGTTTCAAAAATTTTCCAATTTTTTTCGACCCCTACAATGACCTTGAAATCAACTTTGAAAACTTCAAACTGCCGTGAGGGCACAGTTTTGGTGCGGGCACTCTAGAACTTTTTTCTTCTGGTTTTCCAGACTATTTTACACTACTCAGAATTTTTTTTGATTTTTATCAGGGGGGAGGGTCATACTTAAATCTTTAAAACCGATTTTTAAAACGTTTTCCTCTCTTAACTAGGTCATTTCTGGTCGAAAAAAAAAATTCTCCTAATGTATCATCAATGAAACCAAAATACACCATCAATCTGCATTTAGATCAAATTTGTTCATTTTTTTCCTTTTTTTTCAATTTTCTTTTAAAATACGCCGAATGACGCCATTTTGAAACAACCTCCTTCGAGATGAGCTAGGGGCCTAAAAACCATGTCTGGATTTGTTTCAATTCAATATCCATGAAATATTGCAATTTCAGCTAAATCGAGAAACTTTAATTTTTTTTGCTCTTTTTGACGAATTGAGTAGGTAATTTTTGATTTTGAAAAATTTTACCTACATGAAATAAGTTGAAAAAAATTTCCAGTTTCTCGATTTTGCTGAAATTGCAATATTTCATGGTGCCGTTGGTGCCCATTTTTTAGATTTACCTAGCCCAGTCTCCCAACTTTTCCGTCTTTTCGCTTGAAGTACCTACCTACCTAATCGTGATTCGTGATCAAGTACGTAGGTACGGCTCGAGTGATGATAGATATACTCGTATGTAGGTATCTAGGTACTTACTCGAATCGAATACAGTCTACATTTACGTAGGTATCGACTACCTACTATCTAGTACCTACCTGCCAATCGGAGATGAATTTTATCTAGGTATTTCGCGCGTTGCAAGCATAAAACTAGAAATCAGGTGCGAAAGAACGAAGCTATCCGCAAAATTTGTTTAGACTTTAGAGGGTACCTAAGGTAGAACTACACATACGTATTATACCTAAGACTTAACATAATCGAGTACCTATTTCTGTTACTCGTAAGTCAACTTGTTACTATTTTGTTTGTTTCTCGTTGGTGGTGCAGATGCTTCTTCTTCGAACGAAGCTGTACATTTGCAGCAGCGACTTCGCAGTTTGTCTTCAGAATTGGTAACGCTGAGGAATCGGTTGCACGTGCAAGGAGAACACGCAAACCACTCGGAGACTTCGCCACCTCCACCCCCGCCACCTCCCCCGTCGCCGCCGCAGCCACCTTCCACATGTCAGCAACAGCAGCAAATTCGATCGTCATCGCCGCCGCCGCCACCTCCGATGTCATCGTCGTCGTCGTCGTCGTCAATGACGACGACGACGTCGCCGCCTTTATTACCGCAGCCGAAACAACATCAGCAACACAAGTCCGTGCGATCTACCACCAACAATTTAGTGGTCACCAACGGCAATACCACAAACGCGTGCCATACTCAAAATGGCCTCGTATTACCTCCCACACTACCAAAAAATCAAATACCCATTCCGCCGCCTCATATACCAAACATCGTTTCACACGCTGTTACTAGTAAGTTTAGGCACTTACAGCCGCCTATTTTTAGCTAGGTAGCTAGGTACCTAGCTACCTACCTACCTACCTAAGTTACATACCATACATATGTAGGCCTAATGCGTATTGCATAGTACACTACATATACTCGTACTCGTAGGTAGAGGCACCTACCTTACCTACATACTCGTCGTGGTCGTAGCTAGACCTATATTTACGAGTACTGAGTACCGTGAAGGGGGAATACTTTGAACATCTTTTGATACGATCGCTCGATATTCCAGCCTAAAGTGTGTCGTGTGTGTAAAAGTTACCCCACTATTCGGGATAACTTTGAACACCACATTTTCTTTTCACATATCTGATTTCTCGCATCAAAAATAGTCAGAATAGGTACAAAGTTTTAGCTCATTTTTGGCGAAATCGAACACCTGAAGGCGAAATAACCAAAAAAACGCTAGCAAAATTGAAATCTAGAATTTTTTTCTAATGCGTCGCTAAAATGATTTCCTGAAAAAATGTTATATGTTCTCACACCTGGAGATTCTATATAAGCACCCGCCTTCCAAAAAACGTATTAAAACAGATTTTAAATGACGTTCTATGTTACTCCGGCTTACAAAATACGAATTACCTCAAAAACCATAAACTTTGATGTAGAGGTAACATTGGTTCATATTGAAACCAAAGGTCCACCAAGTTGATATTCAAGCTTAGTTACCTCCGAATGTGCGAACTGAAGTTTGGACCTTTGAAATTTATCGCGTTAAGAATTTGTAGTTTTTTTTTTATTGCAAATTTCATCTCGAAAGGGGGTAAACTCAACCCCAAAATTTTGAAGGTTTTTATCGAGCGGACATTCTTACCAACACTCCACTTTACCCTTTCGAACATTAATACATTCTTCGCGAGAGCGGTGTTCAATGTATCCCCTTCTGTTCAAAGTATCCTCATGTCACGGTACCTAGGTACCACACGTGGCCGCCATATAGGTACGTACCTAGTACGTCTACCTTTAGTTACACGTCTGCGGCTAGTCCACTTACAAAACCTATACTAAGTATCTAGGTAACTAGCTACTTGACTACTTATTTTACCCATCGGTTTATGGGATCTACTATTGGTCTATTGCCAATTGCCATCCGGTAATCCTGTTGTAGGCCTATGTAAACTTATCCTACGTGAAATCGTCGATGGTCTGGCCTGGAGCCTAGCCTTTGCTGCACGATTATCAACGTACAAATATTTGCGTTGACCTTGCAGGTATGCTGCTACCTTTCCTCGGCTAAAATTTGAATTGTCTGCCACTGCCAGTCGACAAATCGGCTAGTTCGCCAATCTGCGAACTAGCTAGATACTTATTACGTAGTGTACCTAAATGTACCTACCAATCAAGACCGAATCATTGCGAACTCGCTTATTCGAATGTCGATCGGCTCAGTAAGAGAATAGATAACGGAATCGTTGAAAGTGTTACTAAGTGGCAAGTACCTTACCTACCTACGAGTATCGAATGTACACTCTGAAGGCCCGGAAATCGACATTTGTTTTAGTCTTAGCGCGATAATTGTCTAAAATTTATATTCATACGTACTTACGAGTATGTATCTAGCCTACACTGGTAGGTAGGTACTACTGGATACGTCTACGTACTCGAGTAAACTAGTAGGTACAAAAAATGAAAATTCACGAACGAGCTTAATAAAACCTACTATGGTACATTCGTACATACTTGGATAACCGTCGAACAAGATGTATACGTATTATATACGTTGATACATTTTTTTAATCCTGCGAGTTTATTCGAGGTGTTTTTTCATCTCACTCTTCTCTCTTTCCTCTCCCGCGCCCGCGGTAACACAGGTACAAGGTATATAGAAGGCCTCCTCGATTAGGCAAGTGAAAAATTGACTATCGGCATCAAGTAGGCGTGTAGCCTACCGTACGCGCGTATCGCTATCCTAGCCAATAATTTATTGCATTTTTCAACGAGTTGAATACCCCAAATTTTGATTGTTTCTACTTTCAGGCGATGTTTTGTTGAAACATCTCAGTAGCGGAGGTGACGTTCATTCCAACGGTCCAAAATCAAAAGCTTCGTTGTTGCTTTTGTTATCAGCAGCAGCTGCGTTCAGCAACGGCAATGGCAATAGTAATTGCAACGGCAATGGCAACGGCAAAACGTCGACCAGCGGTCAGCTCGGAGATTTGATTTATTTACCTGGACCATTAACGGAAGATGCGGTTTTAAAATGTTTGCAAGCCAGATTTGCAACCAAACAATATTTCGTAAGTGCATTTCTATATATCTAGCTGTACCTATACGAATTCCGGAGGTCTACACATGGGTACCTAGGTACCTATCTTATAGGCCTGTTTGCGCATCATATAGGTACCGATGTATCTAAGTACCTATAGTTTGAATACGTAGTACCTAGCTACCTACCTACATACTTGGGACTTACTTCACTTTATACCGTACGAGTATAGATAGCGTTGAACTTTTTTTTATCTCCTTTTAATTCACGTCTCAAGTCAACCCAGCAAGGAAGGACCCTTTTCAATTGCGTACCATACCATAATGGCTCCTGAAATGAATTCCGCATCTTAAAAAACACGCTTCTTAGATACGTTTTTTTCCATGTAGGTACCTAGCTACTACCTACCTACCTACCTACCTACCAAATTTTTTATTAAATTTTTTGGAATGTTTTTCCGCGTCGGGTCATCGCGTTCTTTCCTTCGATAAGTAGGTAGGTAGTTAGGTACATATCAATTTTTTAAGTTAAATTTTCAGGCTGCCCTCGCCAACGTCTTCTTTAGCCTAAAATTGAAAAGATACGAAATTCATTCGATTAGTTACACACTGAACCAAATACATGTCGTACATTCGCCAGATTTTAAATACACTTTTGAAATTATTCCGTATTGGTAGTTGGAAATTGAAGGTTCACCGCGTAGACTGTCCCTTCTTAGAACTTTTACATAAAACGGTTTTAACTGAAAATAAATGTTGGATTATCCAGCCGTACGACGTACGTGTCGTGTCGTGTATGTAATCGATCGATTGCTGCAAGCTTTCTGAGCCCACAGGTAGCATATTTTGGCACTTGAATTTGACAATTTTTTTAATGAAACTTGTAGGTAAATGCTAAGTACCTACCCACGCGACGAGTATGTAATGTAATATATGGGATGTAATCCTCTAATGTAGATAGATATAGGAACTCGTAAATGATACACTATACACGTAACCCGCGACACCGAGTACATCGGCATACGAGTAGTCCTACCTAAGTACACATTGTGTATCCAGTATCATGTACGTCTACCAGGACCCTGGACATGACGTTTATTTCTACCAGGGATGCAAAAAAGCCATATTTTTTTGAAATTTTCAGTCGGTATTTCGTGATTTTGACGAATCGAAATTGAACAACAGGATCAACAAGGATCGTGATCTTATCGATACCTTACTGATCTTGTATCATGATACATATCCCTGATATCTTCGGATTGTCGCATGACGTAGGTCTACTTACTTACCTGTTGGCTATTTATATGTTGTGTAAATTTGAACCAAATCATTTGTATCTATCTGTATCTACCGAACTAATTTGTAAACAATACGCTGGTGTTCCGCAGACTAACGTCGGTCCTATTCTTATTTCTGTCAATCCGTTTGCCGTCGATAAAAATCCGTTGACTTTAGCTAGCATGCGAACCGTATCGTTGGATGCGAAATTACTAAAAGTTGTTCAAGATGCTGTACGACAACAGTCCGAGACCAGTTATCCGCAAGCCATCATACTGTCAGGTTAGTTATACGCAGGCCACAGCTTATCTATTAAATAAGTAGGTAGGTACCTATAGCTAACACTAACAGCAGTACAACGACCTACCTAGATACCTAGGAATATCAACCAATTTACGTCGTACTCGTATCGTATACTTGTACAATTTTACTAAACGAATTATACGAGTACCAGGTAGGCTACGTAAACGTATATGTAATTTAGGGTGTCCGTTATTTTAAAAATGTTTTGAAATTGGGTGAGTGAACCCCCTAGATCTCTTCTCTATCACCTAAAACTAATCTCAGAATTTTTTCAAATTTTTTGAATAAAATTAAACCGGCGCCCAAGAGCCTCAAAGTTTAACATGGGATTTACATAAGGATTTTACGTTGAACACTTTATTTTTGGAAAACACCATTTTAAAATAAATTCTCAGTATCGCAATTGAATATATTCAAAGTACATAGACAAAATTCCAAAAAAAATTTTCAAGTTGAAAATTGAATTGTTCGCAGGGGATCAAAAAATATGGAATTTTTAAAATGATATGATTTTATTTTTTCTCGAGGTGGAATGTTCTTTTTTTCATCATTTTTCATTGTTTTCTTCACTTTTTTTTATCCAAACTTCAGGGTTGAATTTTTGGCAGGGGTTCGAAAAATGTGGGATTTCCCAAAGTACGCATTTTCCAAAATTTGTTGACATTAATTTTTTTAATAATTTCTTTCAACCTTTTTTGTTGAAAAAATTAAAATTGAAAAATTTTTCGACAGGGGTTCGAAAAATATGGGATTTTCTTAAAGTAAAGTATTTTCCAAAATTTGTCAACATTAAATTTTTTTTATTGTTTTTTTCGCACTTTCTTGTTAAAAAAATCAAGTTGAAAATTGATTTTGGCAGGGGTGCGAAAAATAAGGAATTTTTAAAGTTGATTTTGTGCTTCGCTGCGTGAAAGAACATCGAAAAATTATTTGCCCCGATTGCTCGAAAGAAGTTTTGCAAAATGAGTGTTAAATTTTGAATTGTTTAAAAGAAATATTGAAAAATTTATTATTACCAAATTTTTAAAAAATCAACTTAGAAAATTCCGTATTTTTCGCACCCCTGCCAAAATCAATTTTCAATTTTAATTTTTTTCAGCAAGGAAGTGTGAAAAAAAAATGATAAAAAAAATTGAGTGTCAACAAGTTTTGGAAAACGCATTTAGAAAATCCTACATTTTTTGAACCCCTGCACTGCCAAAAATTCAATTTTGGAGTTTGGATAAAAAAATGAAGAAATAACATGCGGTAATTTGGGTACGTTTTGTTATCAATTCTTATTTCGACTGTCAAGTATAGGTAAAATTCCAACAAGATACTCGTATTCATTTGTAATGTACCTATAAACCTATAACTACCTACCCAAATTAGATTGAGAGAAAACTCAAAGATAATATATATATATTCACTTCGTTCATAAGAGAAAACTTGTTTTTACAGGCGTAAGCGGCTCGGGTAAAACGTACGCTTCGATGTTGTTGTTACGACAGTTATTTGACGTTGCCGGAGGAGGTCCCGAAACGGACGCTTTCAAGCATCTGGCTGCCGCTTTTACAGTGCTTCGCTCTTTAGGATCTGCTAAAACTGCTTCAAATTCTGAATCTAGTCGAATTGTAAGCGTGCTGCATTATTTCATCCCTCGTTCATCGTTGAGCGTCGCGTTGCTGATTGCTGATGACGTAATCGACGCGTGTCGCTTGTATAGACTACATGACTATACCCACATTTATCTACATATGATATGACATATTTAAATGTATTTTCGCAGGGCCATTTCATCGAAGTTCAAGTTACCCACGGCGCTTTGTACCGCACAAAAATTCATTGCTATTTCCTCGACCAAACCAGAGTCGTGAGACCTTTACCAAACGAAAAGAATTACCATATATTTTATCAGTTGTTGGTTGGGCTAACTGCCGAGGAAAGAGGTATGAAAATTGATGAATTTAGGTAGCCGGTCTACATAGCACGTAGACCGGTTAGACGTTACGTATAGTATACGTACATACCTATCTAGTAGGTAGTAGGCATTTGGGTACTTGCTCAATTGCTTTTCGATAGGTACGAGTACAATAACCAATTGTTTTTAATATTTTTGCGGCTTCATGCTGCTTGCAGTAAAGTTGAACTTGGATGGATACGACGTGAATAACTTGAATTACCTGAAATGTGGCGATGTAAGTCAAGATGAAGTTGACGATGCTAATCGTTTTCAAATGTGGAAGACCTGTTTGGGTACGTAGACCATAGACCAAGCTTATGCGCAGTTACCTAAAGTACGAATATGTATAAAACATATTCGCGTACATCCTACTTGTATTAAAAGTTGAAAGCTGAAAATAAGGCTATATAAGTAATTTTTTCGTGGGATGGGTGGTCGGTTGGCCGGAGGCGGTAACCTACTATTTGCATTTTTAATTGACAGAAATTTTTCTCTCGTCAATTAAGTTGCGTGACTTATTTTTTGAAGGCGAAAATTTAAATTTTCTTGAATTTTCATTTTTCCGACAATTTTTTTTTTACGTCAATGAGTTTGTGTACCTATCGTATTTTTCGTAGGAGAACATTTTTATTTTTTTTCTGCTACCCTATCGCCCGCTCAGCTTCCATCAAAGCAATGCAAATCTTTCATCGTTTCGACGTAGAGATTTTGACCTTCAGTATCTACAATTAATTTTATTGAATTTCGGTACAGTTTTTCATAATTTAGGTATCAAATTTGATTAGTTTGCTAGTCGTTGAAATAATTTTAGATAAGCTACGCACAATGTTGGAGTAGCGCCTGCGTAGCTGTCTAGTTTTTCGACATCTCAATCGCTACCTACTGTATACCTATGTAGTTACTTACCTACTTGTACTTGTGTGTAGTTGTGTACTGTTTGCGCTTTCTTGAGAAATAAAATACTCGACTCGTACACGCGCAGATTCCCCATCACTACTGCCGACGTGACGATTGTTGAATTTACTTAATTACATACCTATTACCTCCTTAGAGCTACTTAAATACCTACCTATGCTATATGCTGCTGCTGTATTTGCACTGTCCATGCGTTAATGTGTCCTACCTATTTACAGGTGTATTAGGAATACCGTTTTTGGATGTTGTGCGAGTCTTGGCAGCGGTATTACTTTTGGGAAACGTACAATTTATGGATAGTAGTAAGACGAACAATAAGGCGTGCGACGGTACCGCTAAATCGTTGGCCATTTCCGAAGTTTCGGTTTCTGGTGAAAGTGAACTGAATGCGGTCGCTACTCTGTTGGGTGTTCCAGCTCAATCTTTGTTCAGAGGTATAACGTCTAGAACGCATAATGCCAGATCGCAATTGGTGAAATCATTTTCGGACGCAAACATGGTACGAAGAGTTACGATTAACGATTACCATACCTACGTCGAGTAAATACTCGCACGTGGTACCTTACCTCCGTACGTGTCGTCGTATAGGTACTTACTACCTACTTACTTGTAATTTCACCGCATTCGTTTTGCAATTATTTCAGTCAAACATGGTTCGAGATTCGTTGGCCAAAGCTTTGTACTGTCGCACTGTTGCTACCATAGTTCGCCGAGCTAATAGTTTGAAGAGGCTCGGTTCTACCTTGGGCACGTTGAGCAGCGATTCGAACGAGTCGGTTCATAACCAGGCAGATGTAAGTTACGATTTCATCGTTACCATCAAGTGGGATGACTTTGATAATCGCGTTTTCGTTGTCCTGACCTTCAGACATTTTGTCAGGCTATTTTGGACTTTCTGGACTAGAAAATTGTTTCAGATTTCAAACCATTTTTTTGACTTGGAAAATTTCAAAAATTCTGATTTTTTCGATTTTGAAAAAATTTAAAAGGATGGTCAATTGACTTTTGAACTTGGAAAAATTTAGATTGTTTCAAAATTTTACTTTTAGGCGTACGATACTTTTATTGAAGTTTGAATTTGAAATTTTGAATTGATTAAAAGTTTAAAAACAAAAAAGCAAAATGATCACGACAATGAACTTTCGTTCATTTACAAAAATGAACTTGAACGATCGCGTTCATTTTTTTTTGGACAGTGAATTTGAACGATTTCGTTCATTTTTTCCATTCACTTGCCCATGTCTACCCACAATCCACATACATAGTGATACGTAGACGTACGTATAGCTACAGGTACCTACGGGCGTGTTCCTAATTCATTATCATTTGCATCGCTCGTTTGATAGGTGGCGAGTCAGCACGCCTCGACGGTGGGCACAGCCGGGTCAAAGTCGAATAAGTCAATGGTGGCGTTGAATAATGCTGTCAGACGCGCGACCGATGGTTCTATCGGCATTTTAGATATGTTCGGCTTCGAAGAACCCAAAGTAAGTTTATCTATAGTAGGTACTAAGTACCACTAACGTTTGGCGTTTAGGCGTTTATGTATTCTAACCCTACTTACCTATTTTCGCAGCCTGCCTCTTTGGAACATTTGTGCATTAATTTGTGCGCCGAAACTATGCAACATTTCTACAATACGCACATCTTCAAATCCAGCATAGAATCGTGCCGAGACGAAGGAATCGGTTGCGAGGTAGAAATCGATTACGTCGACAATGTGCCGTGCATTGATTTGATATCTTCTTTGGTAAGCGTTTGGTTTGAATGGCAGCTATTTGCGAATTGACACGTATCTAACGGGTAACGAGATTACAGAAAACCGGCTTATTAAGCATGCTGGATGTGGAATGCTCGAAGCGCGGTTTGGCCGAGTCCTACATTACCAAAGTATTTAAATCCGAGCACCGATACAAGGGTAAACTATTCGAGTTGAAACCTTTCGATGGACGATCTTTTGGTATTCAGCATTTCGCCGGACGCGTGACGTACGACGCTACCGATTTCTTAGGTAAGTAAAGTATCTCCTACCTACCTACCTAGTCCCTACTATACGGTACTTGATACTTGTTCTGTACGTAGACGTACCTACCTAGTATCTACATAGAATAGGTAGGACTACGAGTAGCTATACTTACGTTATTCGTCTTGATTTTTGTCACAGATACGAATAAAGACGTAGTGCCCGACGATTTGGTCTCCGTTTTCCACAAACAGAGTTGCAGTTTCGGCTTCGCTACTCATCTCTTTGGTAGCGAGTTGAAAGCTTTGTACACGTCGGAAATCGTTCCGCGAGGAATAAGTTTCCGTATATCGCCCACGTCACACTCCGACCTGTAAGTATAATTATCCGACTGTGGTCTGTATGATGTACACCGTACACATAAATACCTACCTACATATCTTACTTAGGTTATATACCTGTACGCTTATTTCATCACGTTTAGTTACTCGCTTCGCTTGCTTGCTTGCGCTTGTCTACTTTATATGTAACTGTAACTAGGTACTTAATTTTACCTACTCGTGTACTGATTAGGTAGGTACTAGTATACAGCAGTGGTGATAATCAGTCTTACGCGCATCTGCGTCCAGTTGGATAGGTATCTTTCTTCGCTAGACTGAATGAAAGAATGAATAAGTGAATGAATGAACGAATGAATTAGAATGAATGTTGAATAATGAACGAACAGTAGTCTTCAAAGTGGTAGCGTTACCTATTCGTATTTGTAGAACCTTCGATCGTAATTCGTAAGTAGACCTAGATATTACTGTACTTACCGTTTTCATGTACCTGTGCAGATTGAACGGAGACGAACCAGTTTCTACGTTGACTCAAGATTTTCATACAAGGCTGGACAATTTATTGAGATCTTTGGTGCACGCGAAACCGCACTTCGTACGATGCATCAAGGCCAACCATACGGAAACTGCCAATTTTTTCGATCGCGGCACCGTTATGAAGCAGATTCGCTCGCTGCAGATTTTGGAAACGGTCAACCTAATGGCGGGCGGTAAGTAAATGTTTGGGTCGCGAGTATTCAAGTTATAGGTACAGGTACCCTGAGACTCGCTAATCGCATTCGCAGCGCCATTTTTTTGCGAGTTGCATTTCTTTAGGTACCTATACGAGTACGAGTGCCTGTCGAATTCGTGAAATTAGACAAGTCGCGTTGTATGTTTATTTGACGTTTATTTTTCGTCTTAGGCTATCCCCATCGAATGCGCTTCAAAGCGTTCAATACGCGTTACCGATTACTGGCTCCTTTTGCCAAAATGCGTTGCACCGACGAACGCGCTGCCGAAGATTGTCGGCTAATTTTACAACACGTCGAAAGCAAAAACAACTTGAAACAAAGTCACGAAGTTAGCATGAGCTGGGCTCACGGTAAAAAGCACATCTTTTACAGGTAACTAAACGTGTAAACTTTCTAGCAATTACGAGTACCTACTTTCTTACCCGGCTAGGTACCTATAGTTGACTTTTAGCTTGTGAAATGCCCGCTCCGCGATGCGACGCATTTTCACTTTTTAAGAGTCGTTGTAGGCTACCTACGAGTAGGCATACCTACTTACCTGTTGTCGTTTGAAAAACATTGGTCGTCCGACTTCCACTAACGGGCTGGGGCAGTAGGGAGGGAGAGTGCCTACATTCGTAGGTACCAACTAGTCAACTAGGTACCTACCCATTCAGTAACTAAAGTTGGTACTTGGTACGTGGTATGGTGGTACATACCTGAAGAAATACCTACGTGTAACGTGTACCTAACGTTAACGTTTATTTTTTTGTTTTTTATAATTACAGCGAAGGTATCCGTCAGCTATTGGAGTCGTTGAGAAACGAAACTAGATTTCGTGCCGCCGTCATCATTCAGTCGATATGGAGAGGTTGGTACGCGAGGAAGAAATGGCCAACGTTGAAATGTACGTTACAGTTACACCAGCCAGTGTCGTCCGCCACGGGTAAGTAGCGCCGCGACATTCAACCGTGCAGCCAGCAGCGTCCGATTTATAATTCGCTCTGATTTTGGTTTTCTTTCGCTGTTACGGCGACGCGAATATTTTTGCTACCTACTGCCTACCTATTTAGGTACTCGATTAACGTGTGAAAATTATCTAGGCCACGTTATGAATTCGAATTTAAACACTCGCGCCGTATCGGCGAGTATTGCTTCCGTCTCCAATTTGAACGGCGCCGTCATTCAACAGCTTTCCAACAGCAGCTTGGCCAGCCCGGTAATAATGACGAATTCGACGACGACGACGACGGCGGCGGCGGCTGCAGCGGCGGCAGCATCCATATCCGCATCCGCAACGTTGACGAGACCGCGCCCACAACCTATCGCCGGCACTCCACCACCCGATCCGAACGAAAAATGTGACACTAAAATCATCCAACAAACGTGCACATTGTTCGGATTAGATTTGGTAGGTGTTTTAAATTTTTATCCGCCACCGCTTTAGGTCATTGAGAAATTTGGTTATGTTTGGTGTAGTAAACAAGTTGAGAGGAGTTTTTAGGTCACGGGGAAATTTAGTTTATTGTATTCTTCTTTCATTATTAGTTCGCAGAAACGTAAAAAGGGTTTGGCATTGTAAAACGACACTGGGTGTTGGGCGAAAGGGTCGAAGTCCCTTGTATATTCATTACGAATGTCCTCCAATTGGGGACATTCGTAGAGAAGATGGAACGAATCTTCAACCCGTACACCACACATTCAGTCATCGTCGTCCCGTTTCGTAATGAATTTAAGAAATTTTCAAAAGGTGCCATGTGAAGTAAAAATTTGTGTTTGGTGATAATTTAGGTTGTAAGGGGATTTACCGGCCGCTGGTGGGACCGATTCGGACGACTTGTTTCTTCTCCAAGTCTCCGCTCTCAATCCCATTTTTCTGTTGCCTTTTATTTGGTCGCTCGTTTGCCTTCTTTCTCTCTTTTTCGCCCTCAACCAATCTACGTGCCTAGATTTTTTTCATTTCGAGTCGTCGGTCGTCGATGTAATGACGTAATAATATTTAATATCTAGATAGGATATACGAGTTAGTATATTTTTCATCGAGCACAAACCCACCTACCTCTAGGCTCTACCTAACAAAAAAATCATGGCTCGGGCCTTCGCGATATCCGAGCCGATCGGTCCCATGGTCGAAGAGCGCGACGATGTTTTTGTTTTAATGCGCGAATTTTTTGCTGTTTAGGAAAGACCACCGCCTGTTCCTCCGAGCAGATCGTACACGATCACTGGAAATAGAAAATTGGGATATCCTCAGACGAGAATTATGAAAATGAGTTTCCCTGGTATGTACCTAATCTACTCGTAATTTAGTACTGACCTACCTACCTACGTATTTACTTACTTACTCGCGAAGTATTTAGCTATCTGCATTGCGGAAACATAGGTTGTTTTTTCTACTAAGGTAAAGTGCCCGATAACTACCGCGTCCGCGCCATTGCCTTTTTTCAAAAATATTTTTGAATGGGAACAGTCATAAATTCACGTTCTAATCCTCTGAATCGTGAATTTCGATTAAAATTCAAAAATTGACCTTGATATTCGCCACCCTGGTAACCGCCACCCTCGTGTTTGCCGTCATATCGAATTTATGCAAGATATCAATTACCTACTTAGGTACTAGATTGAAAATAAATCAGCTATCTTTCATAATTATGTACGTACCTACCTACTTGTTAACCGGAGCCGCGCCGTAGGTACGCGTAGCAACAAGATTCGTCACTTTTCTCATTTCTCGCTGTTTATACCTACTTTGTAGATGAAAACGGCGGCGTGGATGTAACTTTAATGAAAGGCGACAGTGTGACCGTTGTTGGAACTTCAAACAAACGAGGTCATCTGGTGGTAGAACACGCTAATCACAATCTTATTCACGTGCCTTTTCAATTTTTGGAATTGAAGCCAGCTCCTTCGACTGTTCAGTGATGGTACCTACCAGTATTCTTTTTTCTACGTCACGTCAATTGTCAACCCGCACGCCGAAACCTGATTGAAAAGACTACCTACCAAACCACATATCTGTTTACCTACTATGCCATGCAACCAGCAACCAGCCCAGTAGCACATACCTAGATGTACCCCCCTTACCTGTTACCTACGTACAGTTCAGTACCTACCTATAGACCTACTTGTTATTAGATGAGAGATAATGACTAATGAGGTACAGTGATGAGCGTTTGTTGTGTATATTAAGTATATCCATTACGTAGTAGGGACGGACGTATGCAATATAGCTACACATGCCTACATGATAACGTGAGTAGTTGGTTAGTTAGTTAGTTAGTATTAGGAGTAACTTTTTTTTTATAGGTACCTTACTTACGTAAGTACCTACTTACTTACAAGTTGCCATCGTAATTTTTGTTGTCTGCCTAATTTATTTTTGCATTTTTATTTTTATTTTTTTTATTTTTCAACATTTTGCAACATTCCAAGGGACTATTCATAAGTATGAATTTATGGCTTGCCCACTAGGTACCTGTACTAGTGCAGTATATCTACTAGTACCTACCTAGACCTATCTACGACTGATTTTTTTTTTAATTCTTAGTTTTGTGTATTTGTACTTTCTTTTTTACTTACTTGCTTACTTACTCAAAAGTCAAATGTCCGCTTTTAGATTGCCTCGTAGGTACCTAGTTTACCTTATTACTTACCTGCGTGGCTACGTACTTACGTAGGGTATGTCCCTATGTACATAACCTACCTGTGAATAAGTAAACATACTTATTTAAACTTACATACTTACTTACTTACTTACTTACGAGTACTTTTACCTTTACAAAGTGTACAAGGAGGGAACTGAAAAGGCGAGTTACTCGTAATAAGTATATTGTTTGATTTGGCTTGAGGAGTAAATAATCTAACACGAGATAATTTTTACATTTTGCAAAAATGTAAAATAGAACAGAAGTAGGAGACGGATGTGGCCGTGAATCGAGACGAAATTCGAAATTATCGAGAAAAAAATGTTAGATCCATCCAACTAGTTTTAGTGCAAAAATATGAACCTACTCTTAACTACTAGGTCCTAGGTATCTGCGAAACTATTAATTTTCTCCGATTTTAATTATGTACCTATGCCATTTACTTCTAAAAAGTGAATAATTTCTACACTACGATAGTCCGACCATATTAGCTGCATATTGGCGAAAAATTTCAGCTGCGCAACTAATTTTATGTTTGACGGGTAGGTACCAATATTTTTCTCAAAATTTCTTTTCAGGTACGAATGAAACTTTTTGTTCGTAATTCGTGTGTGATTTGCTTCTTTTTCTTCTTCTCCCTCCCCCCATGTATTTATTTACCTACGTGCAGTCAACTTTCGATTTTCATACAAAACAAAAATTTTCCAATTTTTCATGGTGAAAATCAATTTCTTACAAAAATCGAATTTGTCCGCACTGCAATGGAAATTTTTTCATTTTTACAATCGAAATAATTTTTGTGGGTCTCTTCGAGTCCAGTTTTGGTACCAACCGAAAGGTATTCTATTTTTTTGTAAATCAATAATCTCGATTCTTCATCAATCTGCAATTCTTCTGGTAGGGTAGGAAAAGTGGTGTCCAGGTTCAAGTTCTACGACCTAGGGAGGAATAGGAATTCAAATTTCAATTTTTAGGTGTGTGCGGTGTGTTCGTGATACCACGAAGGTAACACTACTCAAAAATGGCAAAAAAATTGTGATTTTTTCAAAAGTGACCCCACTTTGAGGGCCCCTAGCTCCGCCTCCCTTAGAGTAAGGAAGCTAAAAAAATTTCTGGATGGTTTTTGACTCAAAATGAACCAACCCCTCGAATTTAATCAAAATCCGAGATTTGTTTTTTTTCGCGCTCCACCCTAATGTAGGTATGTAATGTATGTATTGTACAAGTATCTACCTACTTACCGACCTTCTCGTATAGCCTACGTGGTACGATGTAGGTAGGTAATTAGGGGTACAAATAAGTATCTATGTAAGTAATAACCTCGTCGTATTACCCAACCTGTTGCACCTGGGTACCTACCTAGTGCCTACGTATTTTACTTACCACATTGCGCTTCACACGCACACCAAGTGTGGGTGTGTATGCGTGCGCGTGTACGTAGTGCGTAGGTACGTTATGTTTTATCGTTGTATGACGAATAGGTGTAAGATTTGTATTTGTATTTAGACTTGATTAGCGTCGTTAAATTTGCCATATACTTGCCATATTTTTTTTTGTACCTACCTACTTTACTTAGGTTCTAACTAGCGGATTACCGTATATTACCTATACGTACTCGTACATGTAGCTACATGTAAGTTTGTGTATCATTATTCGTTAGCGTAGCGTAGCGATGCGTAGATGCGGATATCGCCGAACGCGTACCGTTATCTGCGTGCGTGGTATTCCTCCCTACCGCCTACCGGCACCACACCATAAGGTAGGTGGTACCGTACTAGGTAGGGGTACCCGCTACGCGTGACTGTATTTCAATACTTTCACGTAGAATTAAGTTAGGCTATTTCGTACTTTCAATGCGGCTTTCCCATGTGCCCAATTTCTTCTTCGTTTTTCAGTCTTTCTTTTTTCTTTTCTTTTTCATTTTTATTTCTTTTTCTTTTTCTGTTTCTTTTTCTTGTCTCGATAAGAATCAACGATTAGTCTTTATCTAAACCTATGGATAGATAGAGATACATATCTACGAGTATTAGGTATGTAAGTACTTGGTTAGATGTACGCATTTGTTATGTCATATGACTTTATTTATATACGAATTTATTTATTCGTTTACTAGTTTATTTATTCGTCGCCTCATCGTTTAACTTACACGTCCATTACCACCTATACAACTACATAATACATATACCTAAATACCTAAACCGGCATCCTACATCCAAGTGGATATGTATCATGCTAGTTCCTGCCAGCGTCGGCCTGGCATGAAAAAAATTAGTCCTACCTTTCATTTTTCCTGTTGCACACATTGTGTACTTTTATATTCTAAGGGGCGGAATTTTTGAAAAATCGAATTCTTAAATTTTCATTTTTCCAAATATTTTAATTCCTCGCTTGCCCGGCATCAAAATGAGGGTAAACTCGGCTATTATTTTATAAATACTCTTGTATTCATAATTTCATACCCTCCTCCTTTAAGTTGAGAAAAAAACCTAACCTCTTATCGGAAGGGGCAAAAAAATTGGTAATTTCAGGGAGTTGAAATTTTTAAATGTATCATTAGTCCAGTAAAATTAGGAAAAAAAACGGAAAAAAAAGGTAGCAGGTATTTTTTTGCGAAAAAATGTTGAATGAGGTCCCAATAGTCACCACACAAAACCCTCGGTCCCCAGCTGGCGGGGCAACTCCCCCGGGGGGTGAAACGTCTCCCCATGTTTCGTTTTTTGCAAATTACGCGAGACGTTTGAGAGATAAC
>FIZU01014959.1:0-17801 GCA_900064475.1 Pseudococcus longispinus | reverse complement strand
ATAAGGTTTCATAGAGACAGCGCTGGCGCTAAAAAAATTTCAATAATCGCACTTCTGTTCTCTTTAACCCATTCGGCGTTTTTTCCTTTCTTTTTATTATAAAAGAAGATGACCCTTGTTTGCTATTAATTAGATTGATGGAAAATAATTGGATGTTTTGCAAAGGAACCGAAAATTTGATGGGCCAGTGGCCTGTAATAAAGGTGAATTCTAAAAATAAAAAAATGTGGATTAATGAAAATATTTAAGTCTATACTTTGAAAATGATCTGTTTATTATATATTGACACATGTCTAGTGAGATTATTTTTATCACTGTCATTTGGTAAGATGGATTTTTGAACACGATGCCTAAGCTTGATGGTTTTTTTGATGGTGGGGAGGGGTAGCTCTCTTGAGAATTTTTTGTCACCACTGCATTTCATCTGAAATCTTTACCTGCATTGTTCTGCTCCTTCATAAAAACCAAAGACACGTTATTGTTTCAATTGATATTTAGACTTTAAACTGAACTATAGACCTTGAAAAGTTGAAAAAAAGGAAAATTTTCAAATCTCAATTTTGAGAAAATTCGACACGGCTGAAATTATTCTATAATTCAAATACTTATCTAATAAAAAGGGGTAGTTACTTTCGAACTGACACAAACCCATCGAAACGGTTGATATTCGCGGTTAAGTATATGTACCTATATGTATGTTTCTACGCACCATACGCCATCGCAGATCTCGAGAAGAGATCTGTTATCTTTATCTGTGCTCCTTACCTAGACGTTAGTAAAAGTGAGAAGATTTCGTCGGCAAAAATCTAAATTTGATTTATGGCACTGGTAATGTAAACGTTTTAAACGTTATGGTGTATATTAAAAGACTGGATGTGACGACGTCATTTTGAGCAGGATATTGAAATTCTTCTTCGAGGTGCAATATATCAAAGACGTGTTTATTACTTCTTTTGAATGGTTCCTTTTTTCAATATTTTTTCTGTATCTACATATAAGCCGACGCGTATCACGAGACGCTTTTTGGAAATGCGATTTAAATTTTTTCTTCTTCTCTGTATTTTAATCTGCGTTGCGGATCCGCACGTTTGTCGAATACTCGCGTATGTAATACGTATCTTCTTCCTTAGAGGGGATATTTTGTTTGTTGTGTGTCGGTTCTGGTGCATGAGATTAGCATTAAAACGATAGCAATTTCGACTCGTGAGATGAAAAAAAAATTTGTTTGCGATTTTGATGTTTTTGATCGATAGTGTAAGCGGTTAGCAGAGGCATACCTACTTCTTTTTTTGAACATGGTTTACGTGTGGATTTTCTTCCAATAACTATGTCCCAAAAGACAATTTTGGGGGGGCATCAAAAATTGCTCTTAAGAGTGAGCAGGAGGGGGTTTTAGGAGTGGAAACAGCTGGATGACAATTCTAGTGCGCCAAAGATAAATGCCTAATCTCGTGTTTTTAATGTCGCTGACATCGAATTTATGATCATTTTTTTTAGATTTGAGCGCTCATAGGACTTTCAAAGATGTAAAGTACCATATACTTTTTAATGAAACAGCAAAAATAATCGATTCTTGGCTCGGATTTTCAAACTATCCAATGGAAGTTGGTCCCTCAGGTGCAAAAACTTGCTGGTAAAAATATTGGCCTCCTTCCTCACCCCTAGATGATAAAAAGGTGAAATCCATTATGAATTTTTATATTCTGCAATTCTCTAAAAAATTTTTACAAATTTGCCCCTGTAAGGCTGCGAAATTTTGGTGTCATGCCTAATCCCTAATTGTCTGTGACAAATCATGTGTTTAATCCTTATTTGTGGCGCCTAATCCTTATTTTACCGTGTCAAATCATTTATATTTGTGGTGCCAAATTCTCATTTTCAGCGCCGTTTCATTAATTTCTGGTTTCAAATCATTATAATGTCTGTGCCGAATCCATATTTTTGGTGCCTGATTATCAATTTCTGGTGCCAAATCATTATCATGTCGATGCCGAATCATTAATTGTTGGTGCATAAATCCTTATTTTTGGTGCCGAATTATTAAATGTCGGTATCGAATCATCAATTGCCAGTGCGAAAATCTTATTGTTGGTGTCGAATCCTTATTTGCGATGCCAAATAATTAATTGTTGGTGCCGAATTATTACGTCAGGGCCAAATACTAATTTGTGATGCTGAATTCATATTTGGGTTGCTGAATCATTAATTGTCGGTGCCGAATCATTATTTGTTGGTGCCAAATCATTAATTGTAGGTGCCAAAACACTAATTGAATGGCGATAATTCAAAGTATGCTAAGTACCATTTTTTTGAAGTCGTTCATTTTTGAGCAAAGGGTGCTAAGTCATATACCAACTTACATAAAAGACTTCAAAAAACAAAACAACTTCAAAAAAATGGCACCTAGCATACTTAGTACTTTGAATTATCGCCATTCAATTGTCGGTGTCGAATCATTAATTGTCGATGCCAAATCCTTATTTTTGGTGCCAAATCATTAATTTTCGGTTCCAAATCCATATTTTTGGTGCCGAATCTATATTCGCTGTGCCGAAACATTAATTGTTGATGACGAATCATCAAATGTCTGCCAAATTATCAATTTTTGGTATCGAATCCATATTTGCAGTGCTGAATCATCAATTGTCTGTGCCGAATCATCAATTGACGGTGCTGAATCCATATTTGCAGTGCCGAATCATTAATTTTTGGTGCCAAATCATTAAATGTCGGTGCAGAAATGTCCAAAAGTCATCATCGAGGATTTCGTCAGGGAATTTCTTGATGGATTTTTGACTGGGTATTTCGTGACGTTTTTCACGAATGAGATTGTAGTAAAAGCCCTATGCTAGAAATGAACGAATTTGGTCTAAATGCAGGTTGATGATGTATGTAGGTGTCATTCCCCTTTAGGTGCAGAAATAGGGGTATTTCCACTCCCCAAACCCTCTCCTGCTCACCTTTATGGGCAATTTTTGATGGCTCTCCTTCCCCAAAAATTTTCTTTTGGTCCATAATAAAAGAGAAACCACATGTTAGCTCGTGTTCAGAAAAAGAAGTAAACCCTGCTATTTTCGTGCTAACCACTTAGACTGTGAGGTTCCCACATCGAAATTTTTCTAGTGGGGTTTAAATTGGCAACGTACCCGCATCGAGGCGAATTTTTTCCAAGTTATTCGTTTTGTTTTGAAGTTTATTTATACGAAATAACGTTCTGTGTAGGTATTCGAGTGTTTGGGTGTGTGATGTAGGTACCTTACCTATATGTACCTAAGCTAGGGGCGTATGGAGGAGGAAAAGGTAAAAAGCGTCGTCGCGCCTTGCTCAAGTAGACCTAATCTAGTTTATAAAATAAGATTAAGTTCGTTGAAGCATCAAGTTAGCTAACGAATGCTTTCGCCGTGTTCTTAATGAAGTTGCATGTGCGTCGGCGAGCGCCGACGCATAAAAAGTGTCAGGTGGCGTCTCCGATCCGCTCACCGGGCGAAATGACGAATCAGCGCAATTTACCGTTAAATGGATTCTCGCGTAAAGACCCCAATTTGAAAACTCGGGCGAATGTCTCGTATTCGTTGATTTTTAAATGTAATTTTCGTAAATCTCGTGAAATGGGGATAAAGTCAACATCGTTTACAAATATGACGGATAAGGTTATTGCCGAATCTAAACAGCTTTAGCCGAAATACAGCGATTTGTCGGATTACTCTTCATCTTTTCGCCATCGACTAATTTTACGCTCGTGTTTTCTCCTCTATGTAGCCAATGGACTAGCGAGCGAGTTGCATTTTGGTCGAATTTACATCGGTGCTTTACCATGTACTGTGTGATGTTTCTTTTTTCCAAAATCGAATTTTTCGCCGCAAAATGTTATACGATTTAAGGATATTACGTACGAGGGTTTGTATCTCGAAGACGTCGCCGAAATGATGAAAAAAAAAGTGCGCGTGGAGGTTTTTTTTTGTCGTCGTCGAGGCTTAGAATTATGTATACATAAGGTTTACGTAAATATCATTTCTGGCCCTTTTTGCTACGCGGTATAAAACGACAACGAAGACTACAACGGCGATGAAATTTTCTCTCGAAATTCATGCCAAATGATTTTCTAATCTTGTGTCGTTATAACCCGTATGAAATTCGACTCGCTTTTTGGTTCGAGATTATGGGACAGATTTGTAAACCGAGAGTTTGGAAAGTGGAATTTGTTTGCTTTAGGTCGTCCTCTGTCCTCGGTGCTCGTCTTCGGTGCCAACAAAGTTGAAACGTAATAGGTGTTGGGATAAGTGTGGTCAGGGATTTGTGAATGGCGACGGGATGCGAATGGGTGGTGCTGGTTTCTTTTCAAACATTACGAATAAATGCGAATTGAAAAGTTGACAGGTCGAGTGAAGTACTCGGTCGGAACGGCGAACAAATTATGGCTCCGATCGTAGACTGAGATATTTATATTGCGAATAAGCAGAACCGGAAGTATTAGATCAGTTTATACGGAAAGAAACTATACGAGAATCATTGTAATTGAAAATTTTTCATGTAATCGAATTTAGAAAGGAAAAAGGATGTATTAGGTGAAGAATCCGGAGTGCTGTAGTTTTGTGGTGTATTCAAAAATTTCCGTTGTTTTGAAAATACTTATGAGTGACTATCTATTGAAATTGCTTAAATTATCATGTGAACCATGTTGTGTGTTCTGTTAAAGGTTTACCTAATGATGTGGCAACCCAAATACGAACATAAGGTATGAAGGTTTAAGATTTGTCCACCCAGAATCGAAAAATAAAAGTCATGAAGTTGGAAATACTATTTTTCTAATAGCTAAATACAAATGAAAATTATGTACAAAAAACTTTTTCACTGAATAAAAAAAATGAAAATCGATTATTGAAATCGAATAAGTATCGCGACCGACTTTCGACATTAGTAATTTTTAAACAGTTTTGGAAATGGATTATTTTTTATTGATTTTGAAGATCGATTACGAGTATTTTGGGTCAATTTTCAAGATCGAATATGTTAGATCGATTTTGAAAAATTATGAAATTAATTTCCGGAATCGATGATTTAAAACTGATTTTCAAAATCTGTACAAGTCGATAAAATGTCGACCGATTTTTGAAAAATCAATAATTTTTGATCGACTTCAAAAATCTATAATTTTTTATCGATTTGGAAAATCGATAATTTTCGATCGATTTTAAAAATCGATTATTTTGGGTTTATTTTGAAAAATAATACATAGAAATTGATTTTTAAGATCTGTACTTGAAAGTTGATAATTTTCGACCGATTTTGAAAGTCGATAGTTTTTTATCAATTTTGAAAGTGAAAATGTGGAGAACGGTCTTTAAAATCGATAGGTTAAGTTGAAAATTTTGTTCGCAGAATCTGTCATTTTAGATCGATTTTAGAAATCGATAATTTTTAATTGATTTTGAAAGTGATTGATTTTCGATCACATTCAGAAATCTATTATTTTAGAACAAATTTAATAATGGATTGTTTTAAGTGAACTTTGAATATAGAATCTTGAAATGGATACGTATATAGTTGAAAATTGATTTTCAAAATTTATAATTTTTGATTGTTTTTGATATCTATTTATAATTTTTATGGAATTTGAATTGAAAATCAATAGAGAATATTTTTTCGAAATCGACAAACAATATTTATTGAAACGATAATTCAAAATCTATTTTCAAAATCTGTAACTTTAGATTGAGTCAAGAGATCGATAAATTTTAGTTGATTTTGAAAATGGGTAATTTTTGACCACATTTAAGAAATCGATAGGTATTTCAGATTGATTTTGATAATTGATAGTTTTAAATAAACATTGAATCAAATTTTAAAACGGATCGTTTGAAATTGATTTTCAAAATTTGTAATTTTGAATTGTTTTTCGAAATCGTTGGTTTTTATAGATTTCGAATTGAAAATCGATAGAAAATCTTTTTTTAAAATCGATAGGTGCTTGATTCAAAATCTGTGATTTTAGTAGGGGATAATTCTCGACCAATTTTAACAGTCAATAATTTTTAATCAATTTTAAAAGTCAGCGATTTTAGATCGAATTTTTAAAATCGATGGTTACAAGCTCATTTTTAAAAAATTGTACCTAATTTCAGAATTGATGAAGAAGTCAGTAATTTTCAAACAATTTTGATAATTTTTGATCACTTTTAGAAATCGAGAGTTTTAGATCGATTTTAGTAATAGATTTAAGAATAGGTAATTTTAAATCAATTTTTTAAAGACATTAATTTGAGACCGATTTTCAAAACCAATTTTAAATTGTCAAGATCGATAGTTGAAAATTTATTTTCAAAATCCGTAATTTTCGATTGCTTTTAAAAATCAATAATTTGTTATTGATTTTGAATTGAAAATCGATGATAAAATTGATAATGGATTTTTTAAGTCGATAATTTGAAATCATCTTCAAAATTGTAATTTTAGATCGTTCAAAAGTCGATAATTTTCAATTGATTTTAAAAATATGTAGGTACATAAATTTTGATCACTTTTAATAATTGATCAGTGATATTATTTCAAAGCCATCAAATTGTACTTGAGTAGATACTCAAATCAGATACTCATTCGTGATTGAAAAGCTTTCCTTCTTGATATCCAAAAAATTATTAATGTAACGTGGCAATAGCTTTTGTACAAGTAGGTTGAATTTTAAAACCATTTTCAACTTGAGTAGTCAAGTCACAAAACAACTAAAAAAAATTGTTTCCAAAATCTAATTTCTCAAGTGAATTTTTTTGACAAAATTTACGACCCTCTTGAAAAAATTTTGAATTTTTTGTAATTTTCATCATTGTATGAGGGATCTCTTATCCCGAAATCATCCACAATTTTTTTATACCACTCTGACCGCATTCCCACTTCTCAAAACGCTTACGCGGCCGAGATTATTTTAATTAAAAGGAGAAAAAAATTAGACGAGCTCCGACCGCGTATACTTATTTTCGCAGACAAGGTGAAAAAGTTTATTCACGCACCGGGCCAGGCATCGGGAGCCGGAGCTGCAGGAGTAGGCACACAAAACGCAACGCAACGGAAACAAGGCGTCATAAAAACTTTATATAAAATGTGTTCTTCAACGAAGGTTTTGTTTAACTGCCAAAAGATGCTCATTGAAACGGTTTTCGCACATTAAATCCGAAGAATAGCGAAACTAACGAACTTTCGTAATATTCGAATGTTTCGTATACATACAGTCGACTTGGTCGTCGTCGGTGCGTTTAGAAAAAGAGCGAAATCTAAAATACATTTGAATAATTCGCCAGTAAAATAAGAGAGACGAGGAGATGGCGAAAAAAAGATAGAACGAAAAAAATAAAGAAAGTACAACGAAAAATTAGGCCAAGTTTTTCGTTCCCCTCTTTATTTTTCCGATTATATAATAATTCGAGAATATTTTGTTAATTAAAAGCTAAAGCAAAAAATTGGCAAAACTGCCATTAAGGGTAAACTTTACAGCTAATTTTAAGACAAGAGACGGTTAATTTATAAGTCCGAGAGTCGTAGCTCGCGAAATGGTTCCGTAACTGAAAACAACTTTTTCGATGCGACTTTGCGAGACTCTACGTTGACATTTAAACCTCTAAAAAAAAAAGGCAAGAAGACAAGACGAAACAACAACACGCAAACTTTTAATAACGTCGTTATATTATTCTCAAGTACAAAGTTACCAAAAACAGACCGAATACCGGTTTAATGAAGTTTTAAACATACGACATTACTCTTAAAAGCATGTTCATTTTGAGAGTTCAAACACATACTGTACGATTTTTCGGCTACCAACAAATCCACACTGCTTTAATACGTGCGATGGCCAACTCGGTGAAAATTTTACTTTCGATTTAAAAATTTTGCAAACTTTTTGGTACGTATAAAGTTTTATCTGTACATAAAGGGTTAAAAGCGCGTGAAAAAATAGAGAAACGGATAACGCAGCGGGATAAAAGTCATCCAAAGTGCACGCCAGCTGAACGAATGACATTCGCTTTTTAGCTTTTCCGGTATACGATTCGTAATTTGGAATAAATTCAAGATTCCTTCGCCAACGTAGTATTTCGCTTTATACTATACGAGCAGTTGTAATTGTCGCGTTAATAGAAGTACAGGGCGGAGGGTAATTTCCATAGACGGTAGTAAAATAGCACCTAAGTGGATCGTTTAATTTTTATTCCTGGTTAAATACGTCAGAATGCACTTACGAACGCGTACCAGTGTTACATTCAGCATTGGTTTACCAACCAGAGGCAGAAAAAAATTCGAGCTGTATAAAAAATTGAAAATCAATTGATTGAACGAAAAGTTCAGGTATAGATAATCTGCAGGGTATGACTGAATAAGTGTTTTTGAATACTTTAATTGATAGTGAGTCGTGTGTGTTGGTTGACTAATAATATGCTGCATTATTATGAACGTGTTGACTGAGGAGAGTTCGTTTGGATGAGAAAAAATGACAGTATTGAAGAGAACGGAATTTTACAAAATTGCAACTCTTCCTGTGTTCATGTTAATTGAGCTTACCTATCGTTAATATCGTTGAGATTCATAAAATTTCCAGTAGTTTGAACCCCAGTTGATTTTTCATATTTCAGGTATTTGACGCAAAAGTGCATATTTTTGTATGTTTTAGGTGATTTAACGACATATTTCGTCATATTTCGACTCTTTTCACAATTACTGAGCTAAATCATATTAAATTTCCCGAAGATGACTTTCAGACGTCATTTTGTCAAGCAAACAATTTCGAATTTTTGAAATTGGATAATTTTCGAAATCAGGGGACTTTTTGACATTTTGTAAAGTAGACTTCTTGGACTTGGAAAATTTCAGTGATCACGCTGACTTTCAGACATTTTGTCAGACTTTTTTGGACTTAAAAATTTTTTAAGAATTCAAATGAATTTTTGGATTTGGAAAATTTCAACAATTGAGCTTGAAAATTTTTCTAGGAAATCCATTACGAAATTCACTCACGAAAATCAGTTACTCTGACTTTTAGATATTTAGTCAGAGATTTTTGAACTTGGAACTTTTTTTCAGAATTAAAATGAAATTTTTAGACTTTAAAAATTTGAAGAAAATTCAAAATATCACGTCTTTATGGACTTCAAAAATTCAATAAGCAAAAGCATATCCTATGTTTTGTAGTTTCATGGATAAGTACTCGTACTCGTAGTAGTATAGAAATAGCGGGGACTTCTTTTTCACTTTTTAGAGAAAAAAGTACAAAATTATAAAAATACCACGAAAACAATAGATTTTTTCTCGTATTGTTTTACCATGAATTGAAGCACTTTGTGAAGATTGTTAATTGTTTTAAATATTGTCTAAAATATAATGATTTTGTAACAATTTCAGTGTTACCACGCGGTTCTAATAAAAAAAAAAACTCTTCAGCTTAGGGGTTAGGGTAACCATTTGAGGGTGTTCCGAGAATCGTCTGTCATAGAATAGGTGTTACTTTTCGTGACGAACAAAAAAAGTTATGTGAGAAATTTGCCCATTATTGAAAATCAAGGCGCTACGGTGCCTTAAACTTTGAAAATATTCATTTTAAAAGCTTTGTAGCGTCTTCATTTCCAAAGATAGGCAAATTTTTCAAATGATTTTTTTTTGTTCGTCTCGAAAAGTTACGCCTGTTCCATGCGTTGTCTTAATAGAATTTTGAAATTTTTGTACACCTTTGCCCCTTCAAAATCGAGATACGCCACTGTTGTACGTAAAGTTTTTTGTTTTAGTGGTACTCAGTTGTATCCAAATTTTAAGTTTGGCAAACTACTCACCAGACATCTTGTATAGTGATTTGAATTTTTCTCAACCCAGTTCCATATTCCATCCAAGTTTTTTCTCGTGTCCAATTTCGATACTGGTTACCATTTTTTTCAATTTCGATTTTATTCGATTTTTTCGTGATTTTATTTCTTCGATTCTTTTGATTATTTTACCTTTTCCATTGCATGATGCACTTTTAAATATTCGTCAAAGTTGTTTAAAGGCTGTCTGTTTTTTTTTTGAATCAAAATTTCAATTTTTTTAAATTTAAAAAAATTTATTTCAATGAAATGACTACTGAATTCTGAATTGTACATGGTGTTTCGGTCACAGTGCGCCACCTTCAAACCAGAGATGCAGCTACCCAAACTACATAAGGGTATGCAAGTTTATCATCCCCTGGATTTGAGGGGGAAAATTTATGCACTAGTACTGGTAGATGTTTCAAAACGTCGTAACTCCGTTGATAATATGAATAGGCAAAATTTTCTTGAAAGTGTCTTGTAGAACTTTTTAAGCTCTACAAAATGAGTTATATTCATGTTTTGCCTAACTCTTTGAAGGAGCTATAATGATTTGAAAATTTTTAGGCTTCATAATTCCTTCAATTTTCAAGTTGTGCAAAAGTTCATGAGTGTCATTTTTGTTGAGCTTTTTGAGCTCTACAGAATGAGCTCATAATTTTTAGTATAACTCTGAAACTGAAGGAGCTTCAATCATTAAAAATATAAAAAGTGACAGTATTTTCTGAAAAGTCAATTTTTTCTTTTAAAAAAATATTCAAAATGGTTTCTCATGTTTTTAATTTAGGAGTTGGGCAAAAAATGATTAGCTCATTGTGTAGAGCTCAAAAAGCTCAACAAAAAATGGCTTACAAAATTTTGCATAACTTGAACATTGACGGAATTATGATGTTTACAAATTTTCCAATCATTGTTGCTCCTATAATTTTAGAGTTAGGCAAAAAATGAATACATATGACTCTTTAACTTTGAAAAAGTGCTCGAAATTTTTTTCAAAAAATTCCAAAAATCACCCTTGATACTATCTACTTTCTCTGCAAGTTTGAAAAACTTCGGTTGAAAACTGCCAAATATAGAAATTTGTAACGAAAATCCGCATTTAACCCCCCCTCCCCCTCCCACTATCTCTACCTTGAAGGCGATGCACTGCCGCCGGAATTCCCTGGTATTCATGTTTTCATCGTAATTGTAAGCTACTATAACTTTGAATACACCAAAATACTTAAAACTGCCGATTCTGTCGATGTTTTAAAAAAATTGAAATCGAGTACCTATTTTTGATTTTAGCCATCTTTAAAAAGAAAGTTGTGTCGTAGGTCGTTAAAAAGTGACCATTTTTTAATTCAATAATTTTCATTTCATCCAAAATAAAAGAAAGGTCACGACGCTCTGCCCATTTGTAAAAAAAATAGAAAAAGTCAATATTTACTAGACAGAATTTCCAATTTTAAATACCCTTTGAAGAGAACAAAAAATCCCTAACGTTTATTCCCTCGAATACAGCCCCGTCTACAAAAACCTATCTGATTCCCTCCTTTTCGCAAAACTGCACAATTGCACGATATTCTCGAATTCCTCGAGTAGGTATTTTTTCGCTCTCGGACCCACAGACCTTTGTACATTGTAGAGTGCTACTACGAGACGTAAATTTATGCACATTTTACGATCACTGCGTACAGACGTTGGAAGAATTCCAATACCGTTTACCCGTCAGTGACGTATGGGTTCGCATTAAAAGGGGATGCCTTTATACGCATGTACATACACAAATACATCGTATACTGCAAATCCAATCCAATCTGCAACAACAATAACAACAACGTACCTAATTTGGTTATTTTTGTATTTCTGTTTATATAGGTAACAGACTGGAATGCGATTGCAACTTATCGTGGTTACGAATGTTAGCCAACGAAACAGCCAACACGCAGCTGAGAACAAAACTGCAACAATTATCATGCTACATGAAAGGCGACTATTACACCAGCGACGATTCCGATCAAGATATTAACACCAATGGCTTATCCGACAGTAGATTATTAAGAGAAGGTGCCCTCAGTAGTCGTAATAATCTAGAAAATATGCCAGAAAACGTCGATCATATGTTGAAACTATTCAACATACCAGCTGAAACGTTACCCTGCCCTGAGAAAAGGCAAGCCAATGAGAACCCCCTTATGGAACAAATGTCGAAAAACGAAAGAGCCAGTGGAAGTCCCATATTAGTCCTAAATTTCAAATTATTATCTTGTTTAATTTTAACAGCGACGTTTGTTTTATAATTTATCGATATATTAAATCGATCTAGCTACATGCCGATGTATAATACTTATTTCCAAAGTTTTTTTATATTGTTTTTTGCTTTCAACGTTTTCTCTTTCCCCCCTCGTGTATTTTATATCGTGTATGTAAATATTGTACAGCATGTTTTTTTTTTTTTTTTGATAAACATAAATAATTTGTATATTTCTTGGACGATTTTTCATTTAATAGTATACGATTTTAGTTCCTAGGTGTATATGTAATTTGTAGTATGTTCACAATTTCGAGCAAAGGGAGTATATGCTTTGAGAAGACTGAGCGAAAATACTCGTTTGTTGCAGAATGTTTTAAATTATCGTAAGAGTTTAGTTAATTATTATCTCACCTTAGCTTGACATTACGAATGATTTTGTTAATTTTTTCCTCATTTTTTTATTTGTTTTTGAAACAAACCGAAACGTTTTGCATTTCAAAAGACCTATAACGCCCTTTTTAATTTTTTTAACCGATCCCTCCCCCGTCCTGCATCGAATCTCGATACATATACTTTCTTGTTTGGAATTACTTTTTAGTTATTTACGATTAATGTGTACGAGAAATGACGACGAGATATGTTACATTTACCTAATAATTTTTATACTGGAATCGAACAAAAGTATTTTAATTTTACGTCGTTTAAATTAAAGGCAATCTTGAAGATGATTTTTTTTTACTTTTTTTCGTTTTTGATGAAGATACGTTGATGTATGATTTTTTTTGGGACGTTTTAATTGTAATTTTTATATCTTCTTTTATTCAATAAATTTGCTTTGTGCTTTTATAATTTATTTGTGTTACGTGTGCTTTCGAAAAGTGGATGGGTTTGGGAATGAAGCGTGTAATTCAAAAGATGAATTTCAAATTGCCTAATTGTAATTCGATTGGCGTATTGAGGAAATGAAAAAAGTCTTAGGTCGACTTTTGTATAGGTAATTTACATCGAATGAGATGGCGTTTAGCCAATTCAAACAATTAAAAGGGATTCTGTATCAATTATTAAATACGTAACTGGGTTTGAGCGCTATCTTATGCTCGATGTTGTAATTTAAACGACGTCGCGAGGAATTTAATGCGGGTAAAAGAAGAATCAGCCTTTGATTTCGAAGGGTTTCTATCGAGTACGCCACTATACTGTGTGGTTCGGTCGACGTTTTCAATTCATCAGTTGAAAGAAGGAAGTGAATCATAAAATGGACAATAGGTTGGTTTGGGGTTTTTTTGGCACAGATGTTTCGAAAAACATTTGCAGATGTTAAAAATCAGGTTGTACATGGGTTTAACGAACGTATTACAGATAATTCTCAGAAAGTCAGAATTTTATTGCAGTTATCCGTTAACTTTCTTTCCATTTTTAAGAAAGTAGGTAGGTATACCTATTACCAAAAAAATGTGCAAATATCTAGGTACGTAAAAATCGACAGCATTTGAAACAAAAGATTTCCTCAGGAAACAATGAACCACCCAGCACATATCTACACAAGGAGTCATTCAAAAGAAGATAACATGTAGATAAATAACGTGATGACTTATCAGTTATCACATGAAATGAGATGCAGGTGGAAGTGAACAAATCTATCCCAAATTGAATTATCGCCTAGATAATATGTTCCATTGTCCCATTTATGACACAACCTTCGAGAAATAATCGACCGATGTTCGGAAAGGTACAAAACAGGAAATGTTTTGCCGAGTACGCCATAATGGGTGAATATTTTGGAAGAAAATTTGGTTATGTCGACCTGAATAAATGCTGAAGAGGCTCATTAGTCATTATCAATATTTTAAAGATCGAAACTTGGAAAAAATGTTGCATAAAATGCAATTTTTTTTTACTAAAAATCCATTTTCCAGGTGAACTAATGATTCTACAAAAAAAAGCCTAAGAACTAAAATTGTAGAACTTGATATTTTCTTTCTATGTAAACAATTAGTTTTTTTTAAAGAGGCTTAGTTTTTGTGATTTTTACAGTCAAAGTTCGAATTTAGAAAAAAATATTGTGTTCTATGAAGTTTGAAGGCAAAAATCTCGAAAAATAAGCCTCTTTGAAAAAAAGCTAATCATTTATAAGAGAAAGAAAATTTTAAGCTCCACAATTTTGGTTCTTGGCATTTCTTCGTTGGATCATTTGTTCAGCCAGAAAATTCGTGTTCGTGATGAGCAAATCACATTTTTCACTAAAAGTGCATGCAACTTTCTAAGTGGTACTAAATGAGTGTAATACAAAAGGTCATATACAAATTTTACCTATCTATCGTATTGACGAAGCTGCCGAAGTGTACGATATTGCGAGTGCTCTAGCGCCTTCATTATGAGAGATGGGCAAAATTTGTACATAACTTTTTTTGCCTATCTATCATATTGAAGGAGCTACAAAGCACATGATATTAAAAGTGATTCAACACCTTCAATTTGGTAAGCATAGGCAAAAAGTATTTATCAACTGAATTAAAATTCATGATACATACTATTTCGCTGAAATAATTAAATATTTCAGAAAGTAGGTATTTCCTCCAATTTGAGTGATGGATGTAAGTATTTATACTTAGTAACTTAGTTGGAGTGTTTTCGCCAATTTGACTAGGAAGCGATACATTTCATAATCGTTTAAAACTACGTTTCTTACTATGGTTGATTTTTTCATATTTCTAAAACCTTCATAAAATGAGATTTTATTTTTATACAGACCATTTTTGAAATTACACTAATACCAACGTCGCAAACGCACTTTAAAATTGAAATGTCCAATTTGAAAAAATTAAAGTTTCCACTTTGAGAACACCTGAACCAAGGGGAACCGATGATAAGGTGATATCGCTGCATAATATTCAATCTGCTATGCATTTTGAGCCCAAAACGGGCACTTGACTTCAATTTGTTTAAAAGTTATTCACTGCCTAAAAAAGAAGCTGAGATAAAGGTCAGCATTTCTCAACATGTGGTCTTCCTGAACTGGTTTTATAAATCGATCTGAAAAATGTAATCTTTCGATCATAATTCAAAAGTGTATAGCAAACTTTGTGAATTGGCTCGCCTAGAATTATTTGCATTTTTCAAAAGATAGAACAGAGAGGTCAAGTTCTCATACTACCTACTTTATAAATGTTATTTTTGAAAAAAAAAATGAATACTGTGACTATTTTGAGCCACATTTATCTAATCATTCGAAAGGTATCTATTTGTTTATTAGAAGCAGTAATATGCTCATCACTATTATTACGTAAATGTGATAAATTGTTATATTTGTGTGATAAGCTGATAACTAGGTTATGTTTTAAGTAAATTCGTATAATTTACTAGAAGCTCGTGAAAATTCATTAAAGCACCATACACACTAAATATTTAAAAGCGATTGAAAATGACAAACGTCGTGACCTTTAACTTTGCAATTTCAGGTATAGGTTTGTGAAACTGGTATTTCATATGCAGGTGGTTGATCTGGGTACATATATTCACATATAAATGTAGATAAGAGCGAGCTTACAATTTTAACACATATCTCTCTTCAGTTTAGCTAGTCACACCAGTAGTACTAGTACTTACTTATTACCTAGTGCCTACGAGTACAGGCACCTACATAATCGTAGTTTGCTTGACGTTGTAAAGATATTTCGTGTTCTATCCGTGCTTGTGAATTTTTATGCTTGAAAATTTTTCATTCGTTTTTTTGATTGTACGAGAATGTACCTACTCGTAGTTATGTCAGAGTTATTTTTCTAAACTTTTTAAAAAACCAAAAAACTAATCTGAGCGTGGTTTGTGCGTAGTGTGCACGACTTGGAATAAAGAAACTAGGTACTAGTTCGAATAGAAGCTTCACTTTGGATGGTTTTGGCATCAGTTTGGTAAGTGATTTGTCAAGTTACTGTTCAGTTTTTTTTTTTCAAACGTTTTGTTACAAATTTAAGATCTATATTGTGAAAGCCGCAAATTTTACACCATAATTGAAGATATACCCTACAGACGTAGGTAATAATTATTATTTTTGATAGGCGAATTTTTTGACAACGAAATTTAAATGGATCGTCTTTTCTTTTATAGATGTTGATAGTTCGCTTCATGATATCGAAAAATTTTGATTTTTATTCCTCATGGTTCCCTGACTTATAAGAATATTTTTTGAAACAATGAAATTTAAATGGATTGGCATTTGTTTTATAGTAAATGTTAATATCCTACCTATTAGTACTTCGCTCAACAACGTTGAGAAATTTTGATTTTTATTCATTCTCCTTCGTTGGCGTTACAGAAATCCCCTCCGAGGTTTTCAGCTGAAATTAAGTACCTTAGAAATGTATTCCAGGGGTGAAAAAAAACTATACTTTGATAACCATTTCTTAATTTTTCAAAATCTTCAGTCAGCCCAACCTTTGCTTAGACATATTTACGTATTCACCGAGGTGTACATCTACATATATTAGGTAGGTTATGAATACATTGCCAGATTTTTGATTCGTTTAATACCTATTAGGATAGGATATGCTTTTGCTATGGGTAATTTCGCGAAAAACGTTACGAAATTCCGTCATGAAATTTCTTCACGATCACTTTTAGACATTACCATATGTCAGACTTTATTGAACTTGGAAAAATTTTCAGATTTCCATTGACTTTTTGAACTTGAAAACTTTTAGAGATGATGCTGACTTTTAGACAGGTTATCAGATAAGAAATTTAGATTTTTCAACTTGAAAAATTGACTCTCAGACATTTTGTCAGACTATTTTGGACTTGAAAATTTTCAAGAAAGTTCAAATCAGACAAAAAAAAATTCAATGAGCAAAAGCATATCCTATGTTTTATAGTTTCATGGGTAGTATGGAAATATCAGGGACTTCTTTTAGAATAACTAATCTTTAAAAATGCAAAAAAAGGATTTAGGTAGGTAACTTCTTCTGGTATAGTCTAGGTACATTTTGTGAATTATAAAGAAGCAAAATGATAGCAGAGAAAATTTGTCTTTGGTAGGTTCGATATTTCTCAAGATATCAAAAAATCCTTTTTTATTGATTAACATTAAACTGTGGGATGCTGTGGAAGTAACGAAGCTTTAATCGAACTTTTTTCAACGATGGGTGTTTCTTTCAGCAATTTTTTCTCTCCCTAAACCTTCTGTAAACTTTCTCCTCACCAGGTTCTATTGATAACTTTCGTTGTACTGAACAGTGAAGTGAACTGACTTGCACCCAAAACTAATTAGCATTAGCAATCACCTCGTCATCCCATTAAAAATGTGTGTTTGATGATTTACTAACATTATAAATCAAGTTTTCATTGGCCAAGACTTGAAATGATACTACAAATTGAATCATGTTATTGTTTGTCAATTGTCATGACTCATGAGTCGATAAATGTTGCATAATTTCGATTCCGCAGATAAGATCTTCTGCTAAAAGAATTCGTGAATAATCTCCATTTAAAAAAAAAAAAGTTCGAATGGCATAAAAATACGATTTTTTATATCCTCTACCTCTGGTAGGTATGCATATTAACCATAGGCAGGTATTATTATTTTTAAAAAATTTTTAAATTAATTACATCCCCTTTTTTTTATAGTCTACAGTCCAAGTGACAAAAAGTGTTCTAGAAATCGAATTTGGCGGACTTTTTTGCGGACCAAAAAATTCGGCGGGTTTTTTGTAGGTATAGGTCCAACATTACAGAAAATACGTATTTTGAATTTT
>FIZU01014955.1:0-13610 GCA_900064475.1 Pseudococcus longispinus | reverse complement strand
TTCAGTATTTACTTCAAATTATAGAGTTGAAATTTACTCGAAAATCAGGCGAACCGTAGGCAAACGTGAATCCAGAATATCCCCTTAATCGTTTTGGTTTTAATATTGGTTTATAAGCGATTTGGTTTCGGTTTCGGTTTCTAACACATTTTATTTGTTTTGATTTTGCCTAATTTTGATAACAGTTCCAGTCACTAATAGATTTCAATTGACTAATTAGTTGAATTTTTGTTCTTGATAGATTTTCAGCATTCTGCCGCAGGTGAAATAAGAAACCCAACTGTTGAAACCAACCCAGGACCAGAAATCTTTCAAGCTGACGTTAAAATCGCATTGAAATCAGAAAACGGTCTTCCTCCGAACATGATTGATTTTCTCATTGGCACGTTCCTATCGTCAAACAAGTAGGTGTTATTTACTAGTAAACGCAAGTTAACAACTGCCCAGTTTCTAGAATAGATAATTATAAAACTGTAACATAATCTAACATAGTCGTTGATCAAAAATCTCGAACCGTTTACACAGATAAAGAAGTCCACCGAAGAAAAAAAAACACGATCGATGTAGTAATTTTTTAATCGCAGAACCTATGGGTATAGTAAAACAGAGGTTTTAGGAAGGTAAGCCCGTAGCCGTAGGCATAATGACGAGACTTTTTGTCAGACGTTTAGGAACGTGGTTTATTGCGATCGAATGGGACGCACAGAATGTGGCCAGAGGCGACAAGGTGTAAGAGGTAAGTTTAAAATAGCTACCTTATTCGTTTCTATCGAATACGCTCGCCGAATACAAAATAAAATCGCGTATAATTTTTAAAATCGCCGTATTGTTCCTTCCTGATTACCTACTTCGTTATTGTCGCGTATGTACATATCTATGCGATAATATACGTTAGAGATGTCATCGTACAGTACACACAGCGGATAGAAAAAAACCATTCGAGCTAGCGTTTTGTTTTGCATGTTGGACTCTAGGTAATGTGCGATTAATTTGTATTTTATTCAAATTTAGATACTATCGTACGACGAAGATGATTGCACGATAGCTACAATACTTTTTATTATGTTCCGAAGGCTGGCAACAAGTTGAAATGAAATTTAAGTGATAATTCATATCGTGAGTTCAACAGTCACTTTATTTAGGTACGTATCTAATTTAATAATCCGCCAGTAGAAACGCATAAGGATGGAAATTAAACAATAAATTGATTAAAATGATTATATATGTCGGATATACCCCGACAGGTGGTGTAAAAAAACGAATGTATAAATGATCTAGTTTTGCCAACCCTTTTTTACCTACGTGTTGCCCTGAAAGAACATTTCGTAGTCGACTTTCAAAAGAAAATTTAATGTGGCTTGGGTTTATTTTTATTTAGGATTGTCAGCATAAATTTTCAAAAAATTTAACTAGATCATATTTATGATTTCAAGAAACTGAATAGAATATTCAATACTGAGGAGGAAAATACCTAGCACTACACGTATAGATAGATTTGCTATCTTCCTAATCTTCGCAAGTAAACCATGTTATCAAATTAACGAACCAAAAATAATTTAAATAACAATTTACATACCGATATGACGACGAAGCTGACAATAATTTCAAATACACACAAAAAAGTACAATGAAAATTGATAAAAAACACGAAAAGATTTGATAAAACTTGATCATATGTACGTAGCGTAAAATAACAACAACAGGTATTTCCACGAGTGAAAATTTCGCCGATACTCTAGCGGACAACGAAGAAAAAAACCAGTTAGAAAATTACCCAAACCAATTGTGATGACCTCAGGTACCTAGGCATCGTACTCGCATTTTACAGTCCACCCCTTCGTTATCCACACGATGGATATTTGGTTGTGGCGAATCTGTACAGTGTACATTTTGAAATGAACTCATTTCAAAGAAAATAATTCCCACAAGAAAACTCCCACGATTCTAGGTATATTATTTTTTTCCTAACCTAACGCGATTATTAAAATGAAAGACGGAAGTTCGGGTTATATTTAGGTTACTTTAAAACACCTTAATTAGGTTGGTGCTGATTTAATGTTATCATGTAAGTTTTGCGGTGAACTGGCTAGATTTAGCTTTTAGGCCAGTGACTCTGAAAAATACCATAAGTATTTATTACGATGATATTAATGAAAAAAAAGGTCTGATAATTAATAAATATTAAATCATGGTGTTTTTTTTAATAATATTTTTTTTAATTTCTTGCCGTTGATCAATTAAGCAGATAGAGAAGGAAACGTTGGAAAAGGAAATTGAAAAATCTTCATTACGAAAATTTTGTCTCAAAGGTACAGTTGGCAATGCAAGAAAAAATTAATCAAGCTTCCATTTATTTTTAGTGGGTAGGTATCAAAAAATGGTTTGTCGGTAGATATTAAATCCGAGCAAAAAATTTATAACCGGCGTTAAAACTTTTGGCTTGAAAATATTCACTCTCGACTTCGTAAATACGACTTAATAATGTGGCGAAAATTCAAGGCTTTCATAACAATTTTTTCTGAAGCACGTATACTATAATTTAATTGGAGCATCGTACTCGTAAATACCTGTAATTTTGAATTGTGCTTATGCCTAATAGATTTAGAGTCGAGTGTGGTCGAACTATTTAGAATTTGATTCGCGAAAGTGAACAAATTCCACGATGAGTTATCCACACCCTGTTATAACTTAGAATTTCTAACTAAAGAATTCTTTGAACTGTTGCAACGACGTATGCTCACCCAAGTTTCGACCAATTTGAAAAAATTATTTAAAAAAATTTTTTTCGAGTGCAAATAAAAGAAATTTTGAAAGTCGAAAAAAAGTAACAATTTTTTTTTTAGAAATTTACGAAAAAGTAACATTTTTGAGTAAATACCTATGTATGCATTTTTTCCACAGCTGATGCATTCTATTGCATTGGAGTGGAAACAATTTTTCAATATGATTCTTCTCTTCTAACATTAAATAGCTTGAAGAATTTACAACTCCGGAGACTTCGAGACAAACATCGAAGATGATAGATTACAAATCGATGTGAAATATACGCAGTGTTTTTGTATTTTTTCATATCTCGAGTGATTTTCTAACTTGGCAGATTTTTCTCAACTTTCCCTCCCGTTGACAGCCTTGGTCAATTTCATGTCTTCGCTACCTATATATCTAATGTAATTAAACGTTGTCTTAAAAATGAAAATTATGACTTCCTTTTCCGGAGAAGCGTCTACTCTGTGTGGGATAAAGTCTGCAGATTCCCAGGAATAATAATCACTAAGTAAGTAAACGGCTTAGTGTTTGATTTGGCGGTACTTTAATTACACCTAGAATTGTTCAACGTACAGCACGTATGCACCTATATACGTACGTATATCTACTTTTTTCTCTTTTTTTTTAGTCGCGCTCGCTATTCTCTTTGGAGAAGAAAATTTGATGATTATCTGCTCAGACTTTTCTCTCACTTTTTAATATAACGGTACATCGATTGCATAAGTTAATGTCGCGTGTGGAGGTGATACGAGTTTGTTGGTTAGTAGCGTAGTAATTAATATTACTGATTTGAAAAGAAAAGAATAGCTTTTTGACATAGTTCCCAAGATTTTAAACAAGAGTACATGTATCTGGTATTCGGAAAAAGGCGGTGATGACTTTCACTAATTACAATCGTGTGTGTAGTTCTGTTATAATCGTAGAGAATTGGAAAATAAAAATTTTCAGTGTGGTACCTACCAAGTTTTGGGTCAATTTGTACATTTTTTTTTTGGCAACTTATTGAATTTCCGCTCTCCAGAATACTTCTGGATTTATTGATTATGAGAGTTCAATAATAAAACTCATAAGTATCAATTTTTCAAAAAAATTTATTAATAATTCATTAACTCCGGGTTTGCAAGAAATTGCGAATTATATGTACGAAATCCACAAAACTTGAATCAACCTGTACTTCCACCACGAGATTAAAATTAAGATATACTGCAGCCTTTTTGATGGGAACTATGATGAAATATTGAAGAGAAGACCGAAGTAAGATAAAATTAAAATACGAAATATCGTACGAATGGGTAATAGATTTATGCTAGAATGGTCGCTATTACGATTAAATTTCCTACCGAAGCTACAAAGTAACTCAGCTATGGTCAGAAATTACAAACGTGTTTCCATTTACACACGTAGAAGACCAACGTGCTCGTATTTTTGTCATTTGAACACTCTATATAACGCAATCTTTAAAACAATTTTAATATTTCATTAGAATGTGCATTAATATTTATAAGGTCATTTATTAATAGTAATTAATTCAATTACAAAAGGTTTTTGTTATAAGATAAAAAGTGTTTATAATAAACGATGGGCGCAACACCTACTCATTTCCTGTTTTGTCCTGGGCAGGGCGGAGTTTGTCAGAAAAAGTACATCATCAACCTACCTGGACCAACATGATCTGCGTAAATATAGTATTTGACGACTCTTGGTCTCTTACTTTGGTAAAGAGTATCAAGTATCTCATTACTAGAGGAAAAAAATCAGTTCATAAATGAAAGTTAGCCTTTCGTTCGTCGTGGATTTGTACAAACGAACGTACTGTAACTTGTAAGTATGATTTTGATGCAAATTACTTTACGCAGATTCTTATTGAGAATAAAGTTGACATTTGTTTTGAGTGTTGTTTTGTTTTTTGAAAGAATTATTTAATTAAAATTTGGAAGTGAAAAAAAAAGTGAAGTAGTAACGAAGACTTCCAAATCATCGAACATCGATGTTCCAAATCGAAATGTTCAAGTTGCCCAATCTTTCCAGTCCGAGATATATACGTATATACCTATTGAAAATATACGATAATTCGGTACGAGTATATATTAATTTTATCCAATATTATGAATCGAATTGACGATGAAGAGAGTAATTTAATTTTGCCTTTGTCAATTGTCAACGTTGTGTTATGCTGCGTGCCCAAGTTTTTTTTGAAAGTGAAAATTGAAAAAATAAACTTGTTTAAAATAAGTATGAGAAGGTAGGAAATTTCAGTCTTCAACTTTAATATCCAAATTTATTCTTCAAATTCCAAAAAAAAATTTGAAATTTCATTACATCAAACCACTGATTGATAGTACCAATTCAGTAAACAGTACGAAAAAAAACTCGTTGGCACGTTAGCAGTGTAATACATGTGACTGCGAGATTACTATCAATTTATATTTATCACGTGCATGCGTACATGGTGAAGTTCCGCTTTTCGCAGTTTCATGAGTTACGAGTTTACTAGTGATCGAATTATAATTCAATTAACTTGTGCGTGTAATTAATTCTAGTTTTAATGGATTTTGCAAATACCACATCCACAAACACGATCGATAATTATTTTCATCGCCATATCAGTGATCCTTGCCCCTTACCGATAGGAATGGAAAATTGACAAGACACTAGCAAAGGTATGATATTTTCAATGATTAAGCTTCGAATTTAATCGAAAATGTAGAGTAAATGGTCGAATTGAATGTTACAGATGATTTTTCACAACTTTGAACTTTCAAACTTCGTAAATCCTTACTGGTTTTTAAAATTTATCTGTGGAAATCTGTGATTTTCTTTGTTGTCGTGACGTCATCTCATATCAAATCTCATTGTTTTGTTTGTAAATTTAACCACCATTTCAAATTCGATTCCATTTCGGCATTTCAATAAATTATTAATTAAATACTAGTGACATCGGACGATTGCAATTTTCGGATTAAATATTAGTGTGCTAATGGTGTTAATGAGTCGAATTAGTGCGATTAATTGTGACGTAATGCGGTCTTTTATCGGATTCATTATTGGTAAGTAATAGTTTTTTAAACAAAAATGTTTACTGTTGGTCATGCCATAATTATTATTGAAAAAAAGTAGAAAAAAAGCGTTTCTAGTTTATGTTCTGATATGAACACTTCGTACGTTTGTCAATCGAAGTATAATTAGCGATTATCAGAAACTTATTTTCTAGTGATTTGACGGGTATTTTTAGTTAAACCTGTGTGTACCATTTCAAGATCTCCAATCTAAAAATTGGGTTTATGAGGGTGTTTCGAGTTGGTTGAATTATCCTAATTTCGGCCAAGAAAGGAATATTGTGTTGGTTTTGCATTATTTGTATGTAGAGTGATTTCATAAATAATTGTAGACGCTGGTAATTGGAGACACTTGGAAAATGTTCTAATTTTTTGTTTTTATAAGTAAAATACAATATGGTATCAAAAAATAAAACTATTCCACTGCTATTGGTGACTCAACATCGAAAACTATCGAATTATCGATTTTTTGGTTTCGATTTTCATCAATTTTTTATGGTTCTTTCTTTTCTTCGATTTTTTTCCTTGTCTAAAAAACATGAAAAAGTATCAAAAATATCGATTTTTTCGATTTTTCGATTTCGATCAATTGAATGAAAAACGAAGATATCCAATGAGAAAACCACTATTTATAAAATGATTTCCATCGAAGTCGAAAAAAATCGATATTTTCGATAGTTTTCGATGTTTTTTTAAAACAAGACAACTGTTTTACTGCTATTGGTGGCCCAACATCAAAAACTATCGATACCATCAATTTTTTTCGATTTTGATATAAATCGATTTTTATGGCTTTCTCTTTTTTTTAGGTATTTGATATTTTTACTTTGTTAAAAAAAACAAAAACTATCAAAAATATCGATTTTTCTGATTTTTGTTTAAATCAGTTGATTATACTATAAAATATTTGTCAACCCAAAGTATTGAAAAAACGAAGATATCCAATAAGAAAGGCATTATAAAACAAGTTCAATAGAAATTGAAAAATCGAATAATTGGATATTTTCGATAGCTTTTGATGTTCTTAGGGGCGAAGGGCTTTAAATAATCGAAAGTGCCAACTTTTTTAATACATTTTGAAGCTTTTTTGATGTAGATTAATATGAAACACATCCGGAAGCTCTAACTCTTACTACTAGGTAGTAATAATAAAAAAAAAAACAAAAAATATGTTTGAAAAATGTAACTGTCTCGAATTAAGTGAAACCACCCTACTTTCAAAATAATTGAGTCTGATGCTGTGATGCAGATTCTAAAAGGTGAAAATTGGTTTCGATCTTCAAGTATCTATACCTAATATTTTACATCATTCGGGTCTACAAATTGATTTTTTATTTATGAATAATTATTTACGAGAATCGTTTAATTGAAATTTTTACGTAAGAATTTCAGCTACGCGGTTCTTGAGTTAATCAATTTTCATCAATTTTTTTACGGGCTTGGGCTTGAGTTTATTTTTAATGAAATATTGAATTGTTTATTTCATCCCAAATTAATACCTTAGCCCTATTTATTATTTCAAACTAAAGCAGGTATCATTTTCCAACTTCTGAGGATAGATGATAAAGATGAAAATTGAATCGAATCTGATATATCATCGACATTGAGTGCATACCTTATATGAAAAACAATTCCAATATTCAAAAAATATCGATATTTAATGGACTATGTTGGCGATTAGCATTATGCAACATTTGGTTACGTTTTTCTGAGCATAAAAATTGGTAAATTACCATGCATCGTAACGATGGGATTTCTTAGATCCATCAGCTAATAATATTTTAATTAGCTGTATGAGAAAATCACCGATTTTTACAATGTAAATTGATATCGGTAATGCGTTTAACCTTCGTAGTGTCAATCGATTACTTATTAGCTTAAAAAAACAGTTAGGAAGATAATCCCATAAAACGGTCAAAAAAGATATTCCAATACCTACTAAAACTAATTACGAATAATATTAAAGTAATTTCTAGAAACCGAAAAAAATTACATTTTGCATAAAAAATTCTCAAGTTCAGGATTCCCCCTTTTTACTTTTTTTTTCATTACTAAGGCTACGTCGTCAGTCAGTAGTCGTATTACTCGCATACAATTATTCAATGAAAATTCTCTAAATCATGCACATAATATAACTGGCTTTTTCAAACTTGGACCTGATTAAGTTGGGCGCGAAGACAGGTTTTTTTTCTTAAAATATCGCGAACTCTGCAACGCTAACGACGGGAAAACAGTCATTTGTATCAATGTTGTCTTAGTTAATTTCCACGCGTAATTTATTAACCGTAATTAGACGTTGAAATTTGCAATTTTAGCTACGTACGTAGATCAGATCTAAGGCTAACTCTCGGTTGGAACACTAAAAACGAAGCGGAAAAATTTGCAATGATTCTTAATTCGTTTATTACTCAAGTCCGAGTTGATAACTTGATACGTAATTATCGTGTTCATCTATCTACTTAGCTACATGCTTTTTGGTAGTCGGTTTTTTATCATTGGTATTCTTCTGGAGTTATTTTTGTCCATTTGTGTAAGCAGTTGCAAAACCATCACCTGTTGTTGGCTTTAAAATTGAAACCACGTGCTGGTTTTGAACTTATCGAATTGTTTTTGTTTTGCAAAATGTTGATCTAGAAACGATATTCTGGCGATAATCTCGAATCATCGATTTATTAACAATGGCTATTGTTAGAATCATCTTTTTAGTAAACCAATGCTAGAAAATTTATCAAAACTGGCGATTATTTGAAAAATACTAAAATGTGTCATCAGTTGCTCTAGGAATATGGCATAGAAACTGGGTTACTCGCGATTTTGTCGAATTCGTCATCGATTGATTTCACCCCAAAGATCCAACGTTCCAGAAGGAAATGATTCAGAAAGGGGAAAAACGATTTTAACGAATATTTGATATTTCATCGATGGAGAATAACAAAGGAAACGTCGGCGAGAAAAATGATGCAGCGATGGGACACAGATACATGAAAATAATGATAAATTTTCATTATTATTCTAAGAGTACGATGGCGACATGTCATTTGAAAGTGCCGCTTTGAAAAGTCTCTCTCGGAACTAATCAAATCGCGTCTTGGGTTTTTTTTTCTTCTTCCTCTCTTCCAAGAGGTATTAAATAAGAGATAAATTTATTATGCCAAACAATAACTTGTATACAGGATTCGTGTGTGCTCCGTAATGATCTCTGAGAAATGGTGATTTACAAGTGCAACATCCAGCTCGCACACTTGTACGCAGACGTTGGAAATTACACGTTTCGATGTAGCAGATATGAGGGACGATGGTTGCCCATTAGATATGCTTATTTAATATAAAAACAGCGAAAATTACAGACCTGTGTACACTATGGATAAGCTTAAACAGTATTATTAAGATATTAATGATAATGGATGACAATCTGAAGTGCCATATGGAAACTCACCAAAACGAAGGTAATGATAATGTCTACATTTGGATTGAAACCGAGCCGAAAGTGAGCCTATGAATTTTTAATATGGGTTATGACCGATTTTTTCTACCTTGATGATACTTTTTTTCATTTCGACCGTGTTGTGATCTTTCTATGTGACAATTCGATAATTCTCTCGAGGTGATTTTTTTCTCCGCTTTGTTGGGATTACGTTTCAGGGCAACGGATTAATTTTAGAATATGGGTTTTGGCTAGATATTCAAATTATTATATTTTTTTATTTTCATCAGAAAATAATCTATCATCATCTGCCACTTAGCTGCGGTTATAATCTCGGTGTGTAAAGTAAACGTTGTATAGGTATAGTAATAATGATACAGCGAAAAACTGAAAAAAAAAAACTAAACAAAAGAGGTCTTTATGGATTCAGTAGTTTCAAATGCTTTTTTTTTTCCTACTTTATTCTTACATGTACTTTTACCAAGTGCCACTCGAGCCTTCGAGCAATCTACTTCGCAATGACGTAGTCTCGCGTTGTAAAATGTAAAATAATGAGTACACGAGCGCGAATGTTAATTATCGTAAGTCGTTTTATAAACAACAGACACGTGGGCTTCTTGTAGGAAAAAAATGTTGAATTCGGTGTGTTTCTTAGAAAGTTGCTAAGTTTGAATGCACGTACGGATCTATCCTGTATAAAGGTATGGTTCGGTCGAGATGCACGTTTAGTGTAGGATTTTCCTTATGTAGAGAGGAGAGAGAATGGCCAGGATTTTGAATAATTTTGTGAAATGAACGGAGTCTTGGCGATTGAAATGGGCGCAAGGCCGAATAGCCGCGCAGCTGACAATTTAATAATTTCCTAAGGTTAGCTGGAGGCCGGTGAGTCGTGTATGAAGTTGCGGCGAGTTGATGAAAATGTTTAGGAGTTTTCCCCTTCTAATGCGAGATGGTGGTGGAGTGGGCAGATTTTGATTTTGCGAAATATTTCGCGTTTGGGTGGTTTTTTTGAGGGGGTGTGAATTTAAAAATTGGGTGGTTTGAGTTTTTTGACGGATTTTTGGTTGTTTTTTCACTTTTTTAATGGTTAGGATGAAGTTGGCGAATAGGTATGAGTACCTTGCGAGTGCCTTAGTAAATGGAATAGATTAAAATAAAAAATACTTAAGGATATCAGTACATGTTTAATTAAATCTTTTAGAGGTGCAGTTAGCTTCTGAAAGTTGTGTATCTAAATTATAGCTTTTTCGGATTTCAAACCCAGGATTAGCAAATGCTCGAGCATTTTCTCACACCGGGGAAATTCCCAGAAAATTCTCATATATTGAGATTATTCTTGAACATTTGAGTACATTATTTTTTTGCCTGAAATTTGGTGAAAATGTCACAGAAGTGGTCAAAAAAATCACGAATTAAATCCAAAAATTGTTGAAATTTGCTTTACCTAACAATCATTCAAAATATGATAAAAAAAACAAAAAAAAAAAACATGAAAATGGTCAACAAAAATTATCAGAAAATAGTGTAAAAGAGGGCTCAAAATTTATTATAATCGTCTAAAATTTTATGAAAACAGCTACAAAATCATGAAAACTGACAGAAATCTTGTAAAAATCACTTGAAAGCAAAAAAAAAGAAAAAGAATATTCTCGACATTTTCTTCCAAAGAATATTCTCGAAAATGCTCGTGCTCGTTGAGTAATTTCTCAATGAGAATATTCTCTGTACCAACCATGTTCAAACCTATTCAATTCTAAAAGATATTCCTGTTATCAATTTTAATTTGGTTCATAGTTTTTTCAAGCATCAGGTTTCTCAGATTTTTCAAATTTCAATTTTGATTTTAGTCTTTTTCAAAATCCGGGTTTGATTTTCATTTTTGTGTTTTTTTTCGATTTAAAAGTCTAATCTTGAGCTGTTTTGAATTTTATATTTAATTTTCAATTTCGACTTCAGTTTTGGTTTCTGTTTTTTTCCACCAATTTTTAGTTTGAGTGTTCCCTCGCAGTTTTGTTTCAGTTTCAGTTTTTATTCAGACTTTGAGGCATTTCGCATGCATTTAGTATTCAAATTTAAATTTTTGGGCCAATTTTTTTCATTTTTTAGTTTTGATTTGAGTTATTTTCTTGTTTTAGGTCTTAGATTTTGTTTTCAATTTCGAATTTTTTACTCTCAGTTTTCATTTCATTTTCAAGTTCATTTTGATTTTCTTGCATTTTAGGTACTTTTCTGTTTCAATTTTTTAGTTTTTATATCAGTGAAAATCCTTATTTTAGTGTTATTTTTTGAATTTAATATTCGTATTTAATTTCAATTTCGTTTTTTTTCTCATTTTTTGGTTTCAGTTTTTATCACTTTCTCAACAGATAATAATTTTTATAAAATGACATTGATATTAACGATACTAGGTATCTATGAGCGAATGGACTGGTTGTCTGAATCCTAACCCCTCCTTCTCCCCCCTCCCCCTCCAAAAAAAGAAATCGAAAACGCTTTTATGAGAATCCAAATAAAATGATTTTAAGGTTAATTTGGAAGAATACGAGTACATAGTTAATAGGTGAACTGAAGTTCAGCATTATGTATGGAAGTGGGGAGGGGGGGAGGGGGGTCCTCCACTCACAATTTTTTGACTTAAGATACAAATTTTTCCAAATTTTCTGGCTGAAATGTAAATTTTCTGAAACTTTCTTAAAAAAGAAAGCTCTCCTGAAAAAAAGTGAATTATTTTGCAAATTTCTCCACCTGCTTTCATATTCCTGACTAAAAGTGCAATTTTTTCATTTTGAAGGAGAGGACATAATGTACCAAGGCTATTAGGAAGAAAAACAACTATTTCATCCTGCTTTGATCCCTCTGCAACGTACAATTGGTTCCCAAATTCAAAACTTTCCCCAGAAGTATCGAATAAAAATATGTGTAAGTGATGTTTAATAATTGTTTATCTACTTCATATTTTCAATTTTTCAGGAGAATTAAAAAAATTGTTAAAAATGTTTCTTATCAATAATCTAAATTATATAGATATAGTTGAATTATTAATTGATAATAACTTTTTTAAACTAATTTAATGTAAACTATTCTTTGCAAACCTATTTTAAGCGTTAAAAAAACACAAAAATACAACATTCATTCATTCTTTTACAATATTTCAATTTGCAGCCAGTGACATTGGAAAGTTGGCAAATTGATGATTTTTCCACATCAAATGGCGAAATTGAAATTTACACTGAATGGCTGGTTAGAAAAAGGACGTTACGGCAAAAGTATAGTTTTGAGAAAAACACGTTTGAAATATTTGAAACTATACATACCTACTTATTCTCAGTAATGTTGCCAACAATCTTTTAATATCCTCTGTTAGCCCCATCCTTCAACTGCATTTTAGGCAAGTTTCATCGGAATCACTCCAATAGAGGGCGTTTTATTGTGATTTTTCTAGAAGGCGTTTAACGCCCTTTTTCTAGCCTCATTTTTTTGTTTTCAAACTTAAAAAAATACTTAATGATTTCTGATGGTTTATATAATACTCTGAGCACATTTTAAAGGTTCATAACATGAAATTGCTTGGAAAAAAATGCTCTAATGGCGAAAATATTGACTAAAAATTAATAAGATCATAACAACTTGGAAATTTAAAACTAAAGGACGAAAAACAAGTTTGGTTTTTTCAATACCTAACGAACAAAACAGCCCAGTTGTTGTAATTTTATTAATTTTTAGTCAATATTTTTGCCATTAAAGCATTTTTTCCACGTAATTTCGTGTTATGAATCTACTTTGATTGTTCCGGAAGCGTCAATGAACCACTTACGAACTTCATTTTTTTATGTGATAGAGAATGATATACTGGTTTTCAGCTAGTGGCCGGAAAAAGGGCGTTAAAGACCTAATGCTATTTTTCTATCCAGCCATTTAATTTGAAAATTCCAATTAAATATTCACTTTGGAACTTCAGTTTTGAAAAAATTTTCACCCTCACTTCCCTCGGGCTTCATACATTTCCTTCGTTTGATAAAATAATGGATATTCTCTAAAATTTTATAAGAAATTGAATTTTTTTTCTTGCTGAAATCGTCACCCTTAAAATCAGTTGAATCTCTGAGGTTCTTAGTGGTGTTTCAAGGTGTCTAAACCCCTTAATGACTGAAATGTTGGAAAACACGATGAAATTTCAGCTTTTAAATGTTTTTTTTGCCCTAGCTTCGCTCGAGCAGAATGCATTTAGTTATTCTAGAAAAATTATGAATATTCTTTCAAAATTTTATATAAAGTCACATTTTTTCGCCAAAACTGCCACCCCTTGAACTAATTAAGTCAATGGCTTATTTAGGGGATTTTCAATGGGGGGGGGGGGGGGCCCC
>FIZU01014950.1:0-13920 GCA_900064475.1 Pseudococcus longispinus | reverse complement strand
ATTTTTTACCAAAATCGAAAGTTGGTCACCCTGCAATTAAAACTTTTCAATGTTTGCAATCAAAATAATTTTTTGGGATCAATAGGAGCCAATTTGGCCAAAAACCATGTTTTTTTCGAAAATTACCCCACTTTGAAGCCCTCTTCCTACGCCTCCGTTTGAGCTAGGGGTCTAAAAATTTTCATGGTTCGTCCCCATATAAATATGAACCACCACCTTGAATTTGGTCAAAATCTGTGGTATGTTTTTTTTCGCGCTCCACCCTAATGTACTCGTATACTTAGGTAACTATATATCTACGCAAACAACTGAAATAAGGTCATTTGTCCGTCGATCGTTTACGAATTTCTTTAATATGCGACGATGTTTCCCACGCGATTTTTCGAATCGTTATAGGATCGCAGAAGTACATAATTATGGTATTCCGCAAGCCTATTTACGTTTGGGTATAGGTTGGTGCGATTGTTTGAAAATTTATTTTAACGAAGTTGAAATGAAATTTGCGCTCTTCCGATGACCTATAACGTCTATTGCACGTGATAGAAACCTCTTAAAACAAGTAGGTAACTAGCTACTACCTAGTACCTACCTATTAGCGTTTTTCGCGATAAACCCGCGCATATTTATTTCGCAAAATGTATCAAAAATATCCCTCTTGAAACACCTACGCGTTATTAACAAAAAACAAAAATGACAAAAACATGAAAGAAAAAGTAAGAAATGGAGACGCGTTTGTTTTAAATACAAACTTATTTCTATTCCCTTCGTCCCTTTTACGCTGATTTGGCTGCGAGATTTTTTTACCTTTGTTTTTTTTAGAAATTACCTAACGCGTTTTTAATTTTATTAACGGTAAAAAAAATAAGGAAAAAGGAAAGGAAAAAGGTACCTACCTGCGTAAAAAATGGGAGAGGAAAAATTCATCGACACCCCGACACGAATACGGAGGTAAAAGTCTCAATAAGGAGTAAGGCGCATCGCGAACTATATAGGTAATAGGTATGGTATGCGAGGTAAAGCTCCGTACATCGCGGTTAGTTTTTGATTTTTCTTATACTTTGGAAAAGCATTTTGCAGCATTTTCCGCCATCACGTTCCGGGGTTCTGGCGGTAGCTGGTAGATGTGCGAGTAGGTTTGCTAGATACATACGACGACGAGTATCTACGAGTGTATCTTTTTTCTTTCTTTCGCCGTTTACTCTGTTTTTCGGTTTTTCTTTCTCGCTTTCTTCTTCGCTTTCGTCCGCTGTCGCTGTCGCCGGCGCCGCTGCCGTCGTTTATTCTTTGTTTATTGAAGAGGGGATGATACGCCGCTTTACCGCAAACAGCGAAACGGAAAAATCCCGCCTTATATTTAAAACTCCGCCCATAATTACTGATTGAACCTTCAACAGATTCGAGTCGTCTGTATCAGTCTCATCTGGATTCTTATCTCCGGTGGTACGTGTCACTGGAGCGTGTTAACGTCGCAATCAAATTATCAGTTCGTTTTAATTGTTTCAAATTAACATGAAATCGTCGCGGTTCATTGGCCCGGTGTAGACTCGTCATGGTTTTCCTTTTGGTCAAAAAAACCCCTAAACAAGACGGAAAAAGAAAATTCACGCGAATGTCCCTTATCAATTTTAAATATCTGCCGGACTCGATTCCATCGAATTGTTTGCGCGTGTAAATTCCGTTTTAATCGTTACGGAAAAAAAAATTTACCGGTGATTTTTGCGAAGCTGTTTTTTTGTTTTTGTTTTTTTTTTTCGTTGTTCTTGTTTTTTTTCTTTTTTAATTTCGTTTTATTACATTTTCGTTTCTTTTTTTGTTCGATCGGTATCGACCTACTTGGTTTTTTTATTCGATTTTTTCCTCCACTTTTTTCGGTATTTTTTTACGCGTTTATTTATTTATAAGACGATAACGAGTAATCCGATGGTGTCGTTTTCTGGGTGTTGATGATGTACTGTCGCGAGTGCGGAGAAGCTGCGCCAAAAAATGAATAAAATTTCATTTACGCCTCCAAAAATTATGGTTCGAGTTTAACTATGGGTGGTAAGTTTTTTCTCGAGATTTACGCGCGTATAGATTATCGAAGTAGTTTGTCGTTTACTCGTTCTTTTATCTAGGCATTTATCGAGCTTCGCAATAAAAATACCTACCGCACGTGTTAATTTGTGTCGAAAATCGAAATGCGCACGTTACCTAGATACACTCGGATATTATATGGGTATTGGGTAGACTGGTAATATATGTATCTGGGAGTGAAATTTTTGCGTTGAAAATATAATCCTCTTACGCGGACTATCCGTACCCCCTTGCGCATATTTTTAAAAAGATTCGTCAAATTGAGAATCGAAAAAAGATACCTAACCTAATCACTCGCTCTTCGTACAATTTTAGCTTTTACTCTCGCAATTTTTGGACGTTATCGAAAATAATATTATTTTTCTATCCGCTGCGGCGTCACTTAGCTTTTTCATCCGTAGGTGATCAATTTTTTTACTTAGGTCAACTCGCCCTCCCCTTCCCATCATTTTTAATCATCGTAGTCGTACTGCGGTCCTTCTTTTCAGTGGGCAACAGGTCAACCCCTCGAATACGCCAATGATTCCAGTTACGTAGTTCATTCGAGTAACCCTTAAAAACCCTGGAAGAGTGGTACCCAACTTATTAGGAACCGATCTATAGAAATATTTGACTATAAAATTACTTTCGGGTCAAAAAATAGCTCCTCCGCTCGGGAGGATGAAAAAGTTGCCTACTCAACCACGACGGAAAAAATTTTGCATGTCCCAGCAAATAGGTGCCATAAATTGATAAAGCTATTAACGATCTACGATTTTGTCGACGGAATAAATTTGAAAAATTGAAATTTTTACGTCGTCGTATTGGAAAAAAATATAAAATATAATTCGACCCTTTTTGTACGTACGATTGAAAAGTCATCGGTCAAAGAACTGGACCCGCGATCAAAATTTAACGCCTTGAAAGGAAATGTTGCGATCTCCGCTACGAACAATCCTCTTCGTTGAATTTAAGGCGCTGCGAGTAATTATATACCTACTTGCAAAAAGAGTAAAGATGAAGGATCGAAAAGGCGAGAAATTTTTTTTTTACATTTCCGAATCAAAATGAATCTCGATTAAATCGAACCCCCTTAGCTGCGTTCGCTTATAATAGCAACATATTACACGCCTGCGATAGGTAGAGTAGAGTAGAGTTATTTGCCAGGTACTCGGTACTCGCTGAGACGATACTCATTTCACGAGATAATTAATGTAGATAGGTAAAGAAAAGAGGTACGCGTTTTAACTCTTTGGTTTTGCGAATAGTCCACGCGTTCGATTTCACAATTACCTATCTATTATTAGTAGGTTGGTAGGCGTTGAATAGGTACCTGCTATCTCGCATCTTGGTAGGTAAATGCGACGTATGCGACGAGACACTCGGGCAGGTACATATTTGTACATCCGAGTGAAGAGAATTGAAGAATGAACGAACGAATGATAATTTTATTGTTTATTGATAGATGAAAAAAGAGCTGCTAGTTGGAGTGAAAAAAGAAAAGATGACGCTTGTTTTAGAGTATACTCGAAGATAAAATGGATCGAGTTGATAAGATGATATATCTGTGTAAGTGTAAACGTGTGTGATCGAGTGTAGATACGAGAATGTAGGTATACGCGTATATTATAACGTTCGACTCATTTACGTAAATGTACGAGTACGTCCTTTATCTATTTCCTTTTGCGTTGGGTTGCAGATTTTTATTTACGGTGATATCATCGTCGCGACCGTATGCTTATACGAGTCGCAACGCGTATAAGTTAATTATTTTCACATATCACATATGGTCAATTGGTCGCGAGATCGGCGATAATAATAAGGCTGAGTTTTAAAATACGCGTACGAATACGAATATTACAAATGGTATCATCGTGGACGTGGCGTAAATGCTGCTCCGTAGGCTGTTCCGACTCTCGGCTCGCGCGGATTAATTTAGAAGTTACATAATCTTACGATTATACTTATTATTACTCGACTCGCCGCGCCCGCGCCGCGCGCGGACACGTTGCAAATGACGAAGCGTTTTCTGGAAAACTAAATTCAGTAATTTTTATAAACAATGTTCTTTATACTCATCAAGTGCGCTCGAACAGATAAATTATCGCAAATACGATGACTTCGCATTTAAAAACACGCGTTACGTGCTTCTTGATTTTACAACTCGACTCGCCAAATCGTCGATGCTCACGTATTAGTCGTTGGCCGATGGTCGATATAGGGAATAGCCATGTACATTGTACATGCTATATACTCGTATCTACTCGTACCGGCTTTGGCTATAAAAACACGCCATCTTAAACGCCGCATAAGCGTCGGAAAAATTCTTTTCGCCATCTCGAAAATAGGTTATACTCTTAGCTATAGATTTCTACGCGTTTACATTACACATACTTAATGAGCATACGTACGTCTACGTACCTTCCTGTATGCCAAGTATATATTTTGATTTACCTATACCGAAGGTAGTCGTAATAGGTAGGTACCTGACTACTTGCGGTGGATCATCATACCTACTTACTCCGATGTCAAATTAGAAAAAATGAACATTTTTGTTCGAGTAAAGAAATTTATCGAGCCCGAGTAAAGCGAAGGCGAAAATTTCTGCTAAAAAATTTCATTATTTTAGGTGCGAGTACATACAGTTTGAGCCCACAAAATAGCGACTTTCGATCGAAATATTCCCGATACGCGAGTCGAATTTCCTAGTTTGATCTCAAAATTGAAGGGACTACGATATTCCAAAGATTAGAAAATAAAAATTGTACTCGTAATTATAGCGTAAGATTTCGTTTTACCACGACCTAATGGCGTGAAAAACGTCACCATATTCCGTGACGAAAATCTGCGACGAAATTGCTCGACAACGACTTTTAGACATTTTGTCAGACTTTTTTGGGCTTGGAAAATTTTAGAAATCACGTCAATTTTTCGACATTTTGTCAGGCAGACGTTTCACTCGAATTAAAAAAAAAATCGTTCGAGTTTTCAAAAGTCAGACGTGTAATACCTAATTAATTAACCCGACTTTTCGTTTTCTTTCATTTTTTCCAAAAATGTTTTAAACATATATGGAATGAAAAACTTGGCCAAGTTGTAAAGCTCGGGCAGGGGTGTTGCCTTGGGGTTGATACGGCTTAATCTAAACATCGAAGAAGTCGTAAAATCGAGAAAATTTAAATTCTACGAGTACGTTTTAGAATAATTTTTTGTCGTCTTCAAATTTCATTATTCTCGCGGCTATTTTCATTTTTAGACCCGACTATAACATTCGAGCAGTTTTATTTGTTTCTTTTCGAGTTCTACCACTCGACACAGCTATTCGTCAAAGATGCCCGGCTAAAAAGTTTCCAAAAAAGAAAATTGCAATTTTTAATTTTTAAAGTATTCTAGCCCCTTCGGTTTTAAGAATACATAATAATTGAAGACGGGACACTCTTCCCCCTGTGTCTGTGTAATAAGGCTACGCAGTCAGTTGCAGCTACCTGTAGTATGTAAAATCGAGTCGCGGGTCGCGGTGGATTCTTAGATACGCGATATATTCGTACGTACTTAAGTTTAGGTACCTAGTACAGTACCTTCGTGAAAATTTACGCAAACGATAAAAAGCAACCGCGACGAGGGTGAAAGATTAAGGTTCCGTTTACCCCATATTATATCTACTACTCGTACGTATAATTATCGCATATACTCGTCCGTGGAAGTAAAAAGAACGCCTTATAACCGCCTTATTTGAGAAAAAGAAATGAAAAGGTAGCCGAAGATTATTTTTCGCACCATCGCCTCGCCTATACACCTACGATTAGTTTAACCGAGCTGAAAAATTCGGTTCACACTCGGTCGTGTCTACAAAAATTAAACTTATCCTACGCGTAGTCGAGTATTCGATGGGTAATCTCGGCTGACAGCGCACCAGAGTTGATCTTCATCTCCTGCCGAGTGCCGAGTGATGTCAATGAGACGATACGAGCGAAGTACACGAGAATTATTCGCGATCAAAAATTTACAAAATTTTCATTGTGGCGGTACATGGATCGGAATTCGTTTTACACGACTAGATACTTACACGTATACATCGGTGACAGTCCATAGGTTTAGGCCAATCACCAATCACGCGTCGAGTATATTTAGTTATATAGGTATAGGTATAGGTAAATTTTACGCAATACGCGTACCTACGCGGGCGCGGGCGCGGTCAACTTCAAATCAAGTTGAAATTTTTTTGCCGATTGTATGCTCGATTTTGCTATCAGTACCATATTCTATTGTCTCGTAACGATCCGTATAGGTACACCCAATTGTCGCGAATTTGATATCTTTGGCGTGGGAAATGGAAATCGAGTTATTCGTACCCTACAGATACAGATATACGTACCTACATAAATTCTAAATGGAATTGTCTCGATTATTGATAAGTTCGTTTCTACGCTTCTATATCCTATCTGCGGTTCGCTACTTGTACGTGTCCACGATGGCGATACCAATCTGGTTATCTACCGTCGCGTCGCAAGTTTATATTTTTCTTTCCCACCGTAAATATATTGGTATCTACGATGTTCGCGAAGCAATAATGGACGAATTCTAGAAATTTTTCATCTCATTAGTCATGTTTTAAAGAACGTATCTTTATTGCGCTTTGATAAACTGCAGCAAGAATGAAAAAAAAAAAAAAAACAACCATTTGATTATACGAGCGGATGAAAATTGCTTATCTGCGTGCGACTGTCCCACGTACTTCGCGAAGGTACAGCGCAGGGTAGACGTAAACACGATGAAAAAATTCTGACTCGCGTACGTCGCTATTGCAAATTGCGGGTAGACAGTGCACTTGGCAAGTTTTCCGTTCTCAGCGTCCGGACTGTATTATTACCGCGAGGGTCTTGACCGAGGAAGAACCGAATTTAGTATCATTGGAGGGAGAGGGAGGGGTAGCTAGAAACCGAAAATTTTCGGTATCGTTTGGAATTTTTTCCCAATTTTTTCGGCTCGAATTCATTTTTGTACAGATTCAAAACTCAAAGGGCACGATTTTCCAATTTTTCCAATTTTTCCAAAAAAGGATATCGTCGATGGCGACTTTTGTAAATTTTGCCATTATGCGGGGGAGGGGGAGGCAAACTATAAAACCTTCCGTCCTCCTCGCCCCGACGCGACTGGCGTCTTTCCGCGGATACTTGTACCTACCTGTTAGCTATTACGATTACGTTGCGATTTATCGTTGCTTTATATCTACTTACAGGCAGTAGCGAAGAAAGCGAAACGGAGTACTGTAAAAAAGAGGAGCGCGAAGATGACGCGGATACGCAGATGATTCAAAACGACAATGGAATGGCCGATTCGATGGTGGACGATGAAGCGGCGTTTAAAATCCAATTCAAGTCGTTGCTGCCCCATGAAATAGAATTACGCAATGCCGGTGCCGAAGGTGTTTGGAGTACAGCGTCCATTCCATGCGGTACAAAATACGGCCCGTACATCGGTAAATGGCTACCCAAGCCGATAGATACCCGCTTCGCTTGGGAGGTAAGCGTTTACTCACTTATCCGTTGTAGATTTTGGTTTTTTTTCTTCTTTTTCGCTGTAATTTCGATTCGATCCGACGCGACGCGTGAATCTACAAATTTAAGTAGGCTACTACCTACGTATACTCGTAGATTTACTCTCTAGTCCGTACTACGTAAGTATAGATATTCGAACAAGTAGACACGTATAGATACGTCGTACTCGAGATTACCGAGGTGTTGACACTTTTCAAAACTCCTTCCCTAAACTTGTAACGTCGGCGTCGGGCACAACAACAACAACGGCGACAAAAAAAAAGAAAGGAAAAGGCGCGAGCGTAATTAATTTTTTTAAACCCAAATTCGACATAGCGTGTCGATTGTGAAAAAAAAAAAAGGACATATCGAATACGCGGAATGCGTATGGTTCTGCCCTCGCTGCTTTGTCATATACACGGCGAAGATACACACTTCACGCCGCACCGCTGCACCGCACCGCGCCGCGTCGTGATTCGATATAAATACGGGCAATAGGCGTCGTAGCGTGGCGTAGTACGTCGCAGAACGCAGATTGACCCTAAATACAAATGTTACGAGTAGATAGGATGACTTAAACGCGGAAAGACCAATTTAAGGGTATGGAAAATTATCAACCGAGTTAATAATGTAAGAGAAGGGTGAAACGCAGGGTTCGTCTGATATTACGAAGCATTTATCATGCAAGTTAGAAGGCTGCGTAGAGTTAAATGAGCAGTATCACACAAAACCATATGCCGCTGTTACCCTTTGCTTCGCTGTGCTTTGCTTTTGTTGACAAAACCTATAAATTCGTCGTAAATACATCGGCCGCGGCCGCGTCGTCGTCGCCGCGGCCGCCTTCGTTTCGTGTTCGCTCTTAATCGACGGTCATTTATTTGTAAATTATACGCTTATAAATTTTAGCAGTAGGTACCTAGCGAGTGCCTACTGCCTATCTAGCTGTAGCTATTACGAATAAGCGCGTATCGTTTTCTCTACGTCAACTCGCCAACGAAACGGATTAATATCCGCGCATTACCTCCAATTTGCCAGACTCCAATTTGATGGTCTCGTCGTCGTGTCCCTTCTCACCAGCCGTCAACTTTTCCCCCGATAACTCGCGCTTTCGTGTCACCTCCTCGTCGCGTCGCGTCGCGTCGCGTCGCGTCGTACATATCGTTAACAGTGCATGGCTGTACTGCACGGGCTCGGTTCTCAGTCTTTCCATAAAATCGTCGACGACGAGATTAGAATATTTTCATCTTGAATTTGTCGCGGTGAAGCGTCATTTTTTGGTTTTCAAACACTCCCACCCCCTTGCGACGACCAAACCCACGAAAAGGCTAACGGAATTCCCCGGCGACGATGATTTTTGAATATTTGGTCGGACGTTAAGACTTTTTAGACTTGAAAAAAGTTTCGCGTTTCAAAAAAGTTTTTCAAATTTGAAAATTTCACAGATTTCGTCGACTCGGACATTTTCCACGCTTTTTAGAGTTAAACTCGATCGCCCCTTTTTCGTTTTTCTCAAATTCAACTTCTTCCCCGAATACTTTCCGCTTAGAATTTACGACGATGAAATTTTCATACCCGTTGGTACTTAGTATACTCGTATACCGCAGATTACAACTCTTCCCAGCATTTCTCCGCAGGTGGAAGAATTCGCTGATGCGGTAATATCGCGCTATACTGTCTCGTGTAACAAGTTGCGTATTCGACAAAAATGACTTATGAAAATTCGATTAACCATTCGACCCGAGTACTCGACCGAGGGTCTACGTACCTTCGCTATAGTACGGACTACGGATAATTATATCGTCGGTCGTTTCTACGACTAGGTATTTGTATTTCAAGGCCGATATGTTGGAAGAGTTTTCGCTTTTCGCGGATAGACAATTAGACATTTCTAAAAGAAATAATTGATAAACTAACCGAATATCCGCGGATAACGACGCTTACGCGCTTACCAATAATAAGGGATTCGGCTTTAATTTTTCCACGGCTGCGTATACTTATAACGCGCAATTAACTCGGTACATATGTCTACGGGGTGCTGCGTAAGTAGCCGAGTATAAGTTTACGAAATATCGTCGGTTCGAGCCAACGTTTATTAAATTTTACGGATAGTTTATTTTGCGTTTTTTGCCCGTCCGATGTTGGGGTGGAAAAAAGTGAGAGCTGCTCTCGAAGACGCAGCGGGGTTTCAACACCCTCGTTCGCCCGCTTTAAAATTGAATAATGAAGATAGCTATCGCGTGATTCGGAAACGTAGTCGCCTCGTTACCCGCCAAGGCCAAACGGATATAACAGGGAGCACCGACATAAACGTATTACCATTACGTACATGGTAATACACTTGTATGGCAACGTCATTGTTCGCATCCGAATCTATTTTCATTTTTCGTGATCGTCGATCGCTGATCGCCGATCGCCGATCAATTGGTCAAGGCATTGGCCTGTTGCCTGTTGCCTGTTGCATGTACTCGTACCCGGGCGTGTAATCTACGGTGTATAGTATAAGGATAGATTGGCACCTGATACCTGTCGGGGTTGTCGTCTTTTTTGGCTGGAGCTGGACGTTGTCCGTCTGCCGATAGTGCCTAGTACCGAGACCTACTACTTTGTTCGGTACGTGAAGTGTAAGCGTATGTTTTATATTAGTACGGTCGACTTCGCAACGAGTAGAAATGAACGCTGCGCTGCAAGCTGTTACTCGTGTCAATATATGATGTATCAGCTATTCGTATTCGTACTACCGTATGCGCGGTACATTATTGAATTTCTCTAATCTCGATTCTCATTCTGCAGGTATCTCCATCTCGTAGTCGAGCGATACGCGCAATTGCGCATTTTGCATTTTCTCCTTCTCGTAGGTAGATGTGAAAATTTTCAAATAGCCGGCGTAAGCGTGATTATTCGCATCTTGTCTACGTAGCGTAACTCGCGATCGTGCCGCGGTTATCGTCGGTCGTCGGTCGTCCGTACAAAAAAGTCATTCACCCCGAAAGAATTGCGGAAACATTACCTACCGTAAAATATTCTTCGTCGTATCGCTCTGTACGAGTGTAGATAGGTATACTATCGATTGAAAAAGCGCCTTCGATCTATTCTCAATATTCTGAAAATTGAAGGGGCTCGGATACTTTTAGAGTTTGAAAATTATGATTTTTCGTTCGTTTCTTCGAATAATTTTCAAGGTAGCCATCTCGCGTGAACAGCTTTGCCAAGTTGTAGAGTTCGCAGAGATCATCCAAATTCCTCACGTGTTCGTGCGGTCAATATCTAACATTCGAATTTTATGCAAAAAATTGTACCTATAATTTCAATTTTAACGATTTTATCGCATTATCACCTTCACTTTTCAGATTAGATCGAGACATCTATTCGCTTTTTCATCAAAAAGCGAATAAAAAATTACAATTTCTAAACTCGGAAGTATATCGTAATGATAAGTTATAGCTAACGCTTTCGATTTTGCGCGAATAGGTAAGATAGGATACGGACACCCTGTCCCGTATATAGTTGCAGAATTGAGATGCGAACCTATACGACAAATGGGTGTAGCGTAAGGTGAGCCTATCCAACGAAGAAGGCATCGCCCAAGTTATGGAAGAAAATGAGATTGAGAATACCTACGTATCGTGCCATGCCGTATACAGCGGCGATGATGGTGAAATATGTACTCGTACCTATACTCGAATCGATGCTGCGAGCCAGCGAGAGGGAGAGCGGTAGAAAGAAAAAAAGAAAAAAAGAAAGAAAGAAAGAAAGAAAGAAAGAATAAGAGCGAGTTTTTACGCGAATACGAACTGTACGAAGAAATATTTTTCAACGCGTTCATCTACATTGGCATATCTGTTTCAGTCACTGATCAATCATAGCGCATTATTCACATGGCTGAGTTTAACGTTTTCTTTACGCTTTGTTGCCATCCAGCACACCATGCTACGAGCTACGAGCTACGACGTACGATGCTAGACCGTAGACCGTATTCGGTATTCGGTATTCGTCGAGTTGTTGTAACAGTTTTTCGTCGCTTTCTCGGACTTTCTTTTTCCTTATTTTTGATTTTAATCGATCATCTATTTCTTTTCAAATAGGTAATAGGTTCTCGAGACTTGTTTACGCGTTAATGTGCGGGTGCCTACTTTCTTGATAAGTATACCTATTAGGAGTGGTTTGCGATTTTCTTTCGTTACGAGTTTGTAGTTATTCTTCGTTCACTTACGAGTATTTCATCGACTAGTGAAGAAGCGGCGAGCTAGTGCCAGCTGCCAGCTAGTAGTTCCAGCGTCCATTATCCGAGTATAGGTTACGTGTTGCAAGTTGCAACTCGCGTCCGAGGGTATTCCAATTTACAACTCGTCTTTCGTAATTTTTTTTGGCATCGCAGGAAAGTAGATATCGGAGCAAGTTGGAACCATCGTGTTCGAAAATGATGGCGATCGAATGAAATCGATTCGGCGACGTTTTTTTAGACCGATTTTTCGTTCGCGGGAAACGCTTACGTAGGTAGCCTATTCGTATTTGCTGTAAGGAAGTAAATGCGCGAGTTTAAGAAGTACGAGCTTCCGCGCTTCCAATCTGTATTTTTTTATCGCTCGAATATGTTTCCATTACAATTTACACCATTTCGTAAACGAAGGGATCCGATGAGACGCGCCGGAAGGGTAGGACGCGGCGCGACGCGGCGGAGATGATTTTTTTGAAACTCGGTCGCGCATTACGAAAATTATAATTCTTTTTTATATTTTAGGGCGACGAATATAAACGCGCGACCGAAGAGAAAAAAGAAACAATACTCGGCTAGTATAGTTCGTACGACGCTTATTAGAAATAAAATTAACCGATAAGGAAGAGAGAAAGTCGACGGCAACGGTGGTGACTCGGCGTGGCGTATCCCAAAGGATTTACCATTCAACTCGAACACGTCACTTGTTACTCGCTAAGTGTAATTTTCCTCTATTAGATTGCCAACTTATTTTAAGATCCGAGAATGCCGAAAGTTGCAAAGATAATTTCATACTTGGCGAATACTTCGTACTTATACCTACCTACCTACCTACTTACTTACTTACTTACTTACTTACTTACTTACTTACTTACTTACGACGAGTATAATAAGTTTTTCGAAAACTTTGTATACACGTTCGTAGGCAGACAGGCGGCTATACTTGGTATATAAGTAGGTAGGTAAACGAGACGTGGCGAATATTACATTCGAAAAGTTGGTACGTTCGCCTACGCTACGCGCTGTTTTTGATGGGTCTTACACTTACAGTCTTACCTAAACGTTTTTGTGAAAGTAACTCGCGCCCCGATACGAATCTATACCTATAAATGAAATTGAAATGCGAAGAAGAAGGCGCAATCGCTGCAGAACCGCAATTACCTTTACTCCGTACAATATACCTACATATTCGATTGAAAAAATTGGCGCAGGCTCAGACCTGCATTCGGACGAAGGAACAGATATGTCAAAATTTACCTACACTTTTGGTTGAAATAACTATACGTTCGAGTGGGAAAAGTTACGAAAGTGCGGGCGACTTTTTTTGATTGTTTTTTTTGCAGAAAATTTGGAAAATTGCGCATTTTAAATCGGCGAAATAGGAAAATTCTATTCGAACCTAAAATTTTCAATTTTTAGTCCCTCGAATAATGCCGACTCGGGTTATTTGTTTTTTATTCTAATTCCGATAACGTAAAGTCGCAGCTCGAGTCAAATTCGCATTCTTGAAACGCGCGTCGCTGCAGATATAGGGCCGTCACTGTCAGTCTGTCACGTTGACTTTTTTTTCGGTCGCATTTTTCAGCATTTTTATTCCTTATTCGATTAATCTAAACGCTCGAGTAACTATATACTCGTACCGACGTACCTATAGGTATGCGCGAATGGCGGTTTAATTGAGTAGTCGATGCGAGTACGATAGATGTAAATTATTTTCGAAAATTACGCGCATCTCGAGACGAAAAAATTGGCCTTTTATTGAAAAGGCGCATTGTTGCGACTGGTCGCCAGCGGAGGTCGGGCGACCGGTTTCGGTCGCGCACAATGGTATGCCACGCTGTCCGGCGACAAAGTTGTCACAGTTCGTTTACTTTTCGATTGACATGTGTCATATGGTGAACGCGTACCGTCGTATAAATTTGATTAGTTCGCATATCTAAGCAACTACTTCTACTTACCTAGGCGAGTATGTGATTCTCGCCTCGTTGCGTTAGACTTATCTAACGGATAGGTGCTGCCTGCTGCAGTCTGATTGTCTATCTGTCTGTATCTGTATCTATATCTATCAATAGTCGTTTACAGGCAAACTCGTAACTCAGTGTATATCCAACGTTTTTA
>FIZU01014949.1:0-22048 GCA_900064475.1 Pseudococcus longispinus | reverse complement strand
ACAAAAAAATGGACACTTTTTTAGGATTGACCCCAGCCATTAGACATATCCATGTTAAAAAAGTCATTTTCAGCCACCAAAATGTACATGCGTTTTTCAGTATTAAAATCAAGAAATTATATTTCTAGAATTGTTTCATCAAAATTAAAAATTATAGCATTTTTTGTTCCGAATTTTTACTTCTGAATGTAGCAGAACTGAGAAAAAAAATGAAAATAATCGAAAAGAACAGAAAAAAATTGTAGGCCAAGGTTTAATCAACGGTTGGGCTTACATTCGGGTCGAGGCTCTCTCCATAGCTTTGCAACTAACAACAATTGACATTTTATCTGATCCAAGATGAATATTTTCAAAAAAAAAAAATAGAGAAAAATAAAAATGAAATTCTGATTGCAATTTTCGTGAAAAAATTTACGTTTTGACCTGGATATGTCTTATGACTGGTGGGGGAGGGGGATGTCAGGAAAATTTTTGCCTTACGTTTTTGCATCACGAAATTTTTTACACTGCATGACCGTTTGGATTTGAAAAATTTTAGAGATTCTCTTAAGCCATATAACTTTTTTGAGTTGAAAATTGAAATTCAGGTAGTAAAAGTAGCAGTTCAAATATTTAAAAAAATTTTTTATATTAGTTGTTCAAAAAATCATGAAAATTGTTGAAAATTTTGTTAAAATGGACAAAAAATTTCATAAAAATTTGCGCAAATATTTTTAAAATTGTCATAAAATTGTGAAGATAATTGATAATATGGTTAAAATTATTGAAACTGTCGTAATAATTGGTGAAAATACTTATCCTAGAAATTACCACAGAATAATGTCGAAAATTTTTCTCAAAAATCATCAAAAAGCCGTGAAAATTGCCGAAAATATTGTAAAAATTCTCCTAAATCATCGTGAAAATTTTCTCAAAAGTTGTTGAATTATCATAAAAATTGATATAGAAAAATCGCAGAAATGACCAAAAAATCGTATAAATTGTTGGAATTTTTCATAAAAACCATTTGAATTGAAATATGAAAAAAATTATCAAAAAAGTAAATCGTTGAAACTGCTGTTGAGTACAGTTGAATTGTCGAGATTTTCAGAAAAATTAGTAAAAACAGTGTCAGAATGTTCAAAAAATCGTTTATTTTCTAAATTTTCATGATTTTTTACCATGTTTACGTTATTTTTACGTTTTTTAATTCAAATTTGTGAATATGACAACCTTTTACTACATTTTTTTCAACGATTTTTTGACCATTTTTACAACATTTTTTAATGATTTTTTTTTGGAAATCTCAAGAATTTTAACGACGTTTTCGACGATTTTAAGTATTTTATGACAGCTTTCACAATGTTTTTTACCAATTTTGTAGACATTTTGTAAATTTTAACAATATTTTCAAATATTTTCACGATTTTTCGTCTATTTTTATCATAAATCCAGTTTTTGTTATTAAATTATGATTTTTTGACTAGATATTTTTACGATATTTTTACTGATTTTTTTGGCCATTTACAATATTTACGATAATTTTTTTACACATTTTCAATGTTTTTACGAAATCTGAATAATTTTTACTGCAGTACCTACTTTTACTAATTATCGCTGAATTTCGTTTCTTTCCTTGATGTGGGACCAAATTAGTCACTGGACCAATAGTTCCATGATTACTTTAGCTTGGTCGAAACTCACGTGCTCCACCCCGATGCAAAAAGAAAGTCGCGAAATGTGTATGGAGTTGAAGGGGAAAATCACTATTTGTAGCCAAAATTGTGATTTTAGACCATAAGAAACAAATTCAACTTTTTAAGTAATTACGTAGTTTAAAAATTCCCACAGAGATGAGAACCAAATCACCTCTTTACAGTATCTGGGCAGCTGAGCTATGCTTTTCAACTATTTTTTTAAGGCGGGAGAGGGGTGAATTTTATGGGTAGGCTAATTCAAAATGTGTCAAGGTTTTCGAAAAGTTGCCAATTTTTCCTGAAATATGGCGATTTTTCTATGATAATTTGAGCGAAGGGGTTAAACATACGCCCTTCCTCGGTTCGTCGCGTTGAAAAAACATTTCAAGCTCGAGTAAATACCATAACAAACCCGACGAATGATAGCCGATAAACGTGAACGGAATATGCATTGCGGCATCGGCCTGGCATACGTTTACCACAAAGTGTAAACCAATTGAGAAGCGGATAAAACGACGAATCTGGGATGTAATCTTATTAAATATTCCGAACGGTGATCGAGAAGGGAAAAAAAGGGCAGAAGATCATGCAGAAGAAGAGGCGCAGGGAACATAGGGAATGATACGGCTCGAAAGTGTTAACGTGTTACGTATCTACTTATAGGTTGTTACACTATATCAACAAAAAGGACGACGGACGATGGGTAAAGAAAGATTTCGATACAGTATACGAACGAGAGAAGTAGGCGCATATGTATGTGTAAGACAAGAGAAGAAAAATCATACAGATAAAGTATCGAATAACGTAATTAAAACTGGTGTTACCTGTGTTTATGTAAGATTTCGATACAGTAAATAAATACCGGTTAAAAGAGATGAGAGAGATGAAAGCTGGATGATGAGGACGTATTAGGTAGTGTGAGATGAAAGCAAGGGTGAGCGATTGGGGGTGGTATGTGAAAAATAATAGGCTGTATACAGTATAGAGGTCTTTTTCTCGGCTATTAATTGTTTATATAGAGACGACAGACGAGTATACGAAAGCAAGAAGCTAAATGATACAGTTAAGAGGGTGAATATGATTGCTGGGGTTGATAAAATTGCGGCGGAGACTCGGCGCGACGCGGCGTATAATGTATAGTCGTAAGACGCATTTTATCACGTAGAAAGTTCTGCCACTTGTGGATTTGAAGGGCTACGCGTTAAAGTTAATAATGACACAATCTCCCTCTTTTTCGAAATTACCATCGGAAAGCCATTCGATAGCTCTTAATGAAATCATTCTGGACCCCAAAGTTCACTTACGAAATGTAACACCCTTCTGCAGCCGATATCACCGACGACGCGCCTTATGGAGTCGATACTCTGGGCTGCTCGACTCGACCCTCTGCAGTGGCACACGATTGCCGGGGAATTTCAGTCGCCTTCGATATTCATCACGTACTTGGCTCGCTCTCGCCCGACCAAATAGCAGTATATCTTTCCCCGTGGCGAATTGTGGCTCGAGTGCGATGGATGGCTGAAGGGCGAGGAGCGAAGGGGATGAGGAAAAACGATGCCCGCAGAGCCTTTAAATAATGAATATCAGAAGGGAGAAATCGAAAGTGCTTAATTCAATCCGAGTTAGATTTTAATTGTTTATCTAAACGCCTACTATGGGTAACGGTAGGGTGCCCTACGATGCAGCAGCCGAGTCGTCGATGTAATTTACACGTGGGAATTTTCCCGTTTTCCGCCATCCGACGACACTTTATTACTGTAAAAATCATCCTCGTTTAGGGCTCTTTATTTATTCATTTCTTTTTAAACGCATCCAAATTAGATGCAGTGCAAAAACGATTGTTAACCAAGTGCCTGTCTGTAGGCTGTAACTCGAATCTGTTCTGTTATTGTAGATTTTTTTTATTTTTATCAATATTTATTACTCGTGTACGAACGTGTGATCAACCGTGAATCCTCTTACAACAATTGAAATGTCGAAATATTCGATAAGCGATGCCTATTAAGCTTATAATGACCGATTTGCACCGATGATTATACCAATGAAGTGTGCCTATGATTAAGCTGTATTCTTAAATTTTATACGTTATCAATTTCCTCTATGAGTATACGTTATGTTATCGCTATACTGTACCTAATTTAAACTAACAAATAGGTTAGACTGATAATGAAACTCGGCCTTTTGACGAGCTACATAACTAATTTCAAATGCGATAAACAAACTTCAATTGCGAATTTGTTCAAATTCGTGCCTTATTTACGTATTAAATTAAATTACCGATGGTGCAGCTTTTAATCGAAATGTAAGGCGAAAAGCTTCGTATGAAAATTTTAACAACCTAGATGCTTAATCGTGAAAATATTAATGCAGATGATGGTGAGAAATAGGATGACGGATGTCTAACGGTCGTGAAAGGAGTGACATTGAGTCGACAGTTTTGAAAATTTGGATTTTTTAGCGTGGTTGAAAAATTCAGTACGTTTTGACATTATTTTGGCGGATATTCACGACTTCTGGAAATTTTCTTTTATTGAAGATGATTTAGTTGTGGCTTTTCGGTGACAGTGTTTGAATTGAGGGAAGGGGTGAGGGGAGTTTGTATCTATGGTTTTAGAATTGTAAAAATTGTGAAAAATAAGGTTTGAAAAGTGAGCGAATTTTTTCTCACCAAATTGAAAAAAAATTAGTAGATAATTGAAACCGGAAATTTTTTAAGTAGAGTTTGTAAATTTTTTAATTACTATTTAATTGTGATTTTTTTCGTAGGTATGATTTAAGTCCAAAATATTTTGAGCTCCTCCACATTCCTAAAAAAAAATAGGTAATTTTTATCGAATAATAATTGGGAAATTTTCGTACAAACTCGTTCGAAATTGGAAATGAAATTATAGCTTTGAAATTATGTGATTAGATACTTTTTCATTTCGTAGATATACCTAGTACCTGATTGCATTTTTTATCACGATGCCTCTCAAAAGAGTATATTAATTGCAGAAAAATTAAAAGTCATTAACTATACCTATCATTTAAAACCTAATTTTATCCTTCAAGTTATCAACGAAGTTATTTTGAAAAATTTCCGAAATCGCTTCCTAAATGAAAAAAAAGATGATAAGAAAATATCCACGCAATTATCGTAATGGGAAAAGCTTCATTGAGATTTTTTTACATAAAAATCTAAAAATGGAAATTCCCAATTTTTCTCGAATTTTTCAACTTGAAATATTTACAGATTTTTTGCTAAAAATGTCATTTCGAAATATACAACTTTCCTCTACTTTATTAAATCATCGTCGATTTTTTCTAAATTAGTCTGAAGTGGGGAGAGTTCGTGTTCGATTTCGAGGAGGGAGGGTGTTCTAAATGCATATAATTTTCAATGGAAAGAAATCAAACTGACTCGACAGAAAAATAGGATCACTGCCTGACGAAGCATGACAACTTTTTTGAAGAAATCCAAAATCATAAGGCGAAGAACCCTCTAAAAAAAAATTTTTAATCAATTTGAGGGGAAATCTCTTTTTTTTTACTTTGTGAATGGGGGGAGGGGGGGGGAGGATTGTCGAATTTCAATTAGGTACATGACTTTGAGATCGAATTAACTTGGTAAGTAAAAATAAGAAGAAGTCTTCTCAAAATTATAATTTTTTGGAAAATCTCAAGAATTTATTGGGGTAATAGTTTTGGGTAATCGTGTTTTCTCGTTTTTGATTTTCAGTGAATTTATTTCAAAAAATTAAAACAACAAATTTGCAAAAAAATAATATTTTTGTGGAAAACAGTGACGGGGGGGGGGGGGTAAAAATCACACCTTTTCTCGGCCCAAAAAATAGGACATTTGAATAAAAAATATTTCAGGTAAATAAAAATTTTTAAAAATTATGATTTTTAAAATCATCAAAAAATCATTTTATTCTAAAAAATCTGGAAATTTGAACCTCATTTTGATCAGTGTAGCAGTAAAATAGGTACTAAATTGTGAAGTTAATAGCTTCAGACAATCCCAGCTTTCTTCTTAGTTTGGCATTTTTGCCTCACCTTAATGATTTAGACTATGATTTTAATTATTTTTCTAGGCCAAAAAAAAATCATCAAAATTAAAATCATACTTCATTTTGCTGTTTTTTTTTCATAAAAATTGTAAATCATCCTTGCAGAAATGATTTTAAATCATCGCATTAAAATCATTCACCTCAATGATTAAAATCGTGATTTTGATGATTTTAATGAGTTTTTTTTCCGTAAATGATTATGCATATTTCTGCTTTTGAATGAGAAAAATTTCGAAAAATTGCATATGGAATTATAAAATCCAAAAATTTTTATCAGAAGCAAAACTTTGAAATTTTTAACTCCTCTCTATCTAACTTCAATTCGTCCCTGAATGTGAATGAAAACCGATCGAAAATATGTAAATCACCTGAAAATCCTAAAGTCGGGTCTGATGTAAAAATTTGAGACGTTGAGGGGAGGGGAAGAGAACATGAAATTCTAAAAATTGTGGTATTTTCCGAAATCTTCATAGAACAGAATTTTATTTCTGAAAAATTTCAAATTTCCAAAAATAAGAATTTTTGCAGTTGGTGTTTTTTAAATGTAACCAGTGAGGGGGGCGGGGGTCACACTCAGACTAGTAAAATTTTGTTGAATACGTCTTTATGATCATTTTTTGAGTTTTGAGATTTTTCAACTTGGGTATTGTCTCATTTGATGAATAATAATATGAATTGGTCAGTCTTGCAATCAGATTCAGATTCAATTGAATAATGAATTCATTTATGAATCATCACGATTTGAAATATGAGTGAATCAATAAAATTTGCCATAAAACGAACATATCTTTACCCCAAGAATTTTAATTTTTATATTTTTTAATTTCTTCAATTTTCTGTTTTCTTTATTTTTCTCACTTTATCGATGACACAAAACCAAACATCAAATTATTTTTCAGATGACCAATTACTGCAAACTGTTCGTGAAATGATGTCGATTTTTCGGGAGCTGGCCAGTGAAGAGGTGAGGTAAACTGCTGATCTTGCAATTTCTTACTCTACGAATCAGCTTAGGAGCTCAAAAATGGAAGAATAAGAACTAAGGAGATAAAAACAGGTAACTTTTTTGGCTTCATATTCAGTCACATGTTTTAGATCAAAATTTAGTTAGTTAGACATCCTAATATGAACGATCGTTGCATCACGAAATCCATCAAATACGCACCAAAGGTGGTTAAAATTTCGATACGGAAACTTTTCAAAGGTGATTTACTCTCAGATACATGATATGATTATAGCAAAACCCAAAATTTAAGCATAAAAATCGTAATAATTACCATTATTTAATCTGTTATCTTTGATTCTATCGTCTTCGACGGAGCCGTCGTCTTTGTCTTTATCATCACAGTCTGACAGCATGGCATCATCATCATTTTCGGTTTTATTTTTCGGCTCCCAGGTCATCTTGTTTTCTTTTTTCAGTCTTCTTCTAGCGTTTGCGAACCAAGTTGATACTTGCGTTAAGGTCATCTTGGTAATTATGGCTAGCATGATTTTCTCTCCTTTGGTAGGATAAGGATTTTTCTTATGCTCGTTTAACCAAGCTTTAAGCGTAGCTGTCGATTCCCTGGTGGCGTTTTTTCTACGGGCTGCTAAGTCGTAACTGGTACCGTATCTGCGAAAAAAAAAAATTTATGAAAGAATGAGCATCAGTTGTACACGTAGAGATACATAGTTTGGTATGGAGAAATATTCTGAAATCTGTGAAAATAAAAAAAAAAACGCACCAAGTGGCCGGCTATAAGGCCTCGTGTATGGATGTACACTGTTGGTACGTTTGTTGTGTAGTTATGTATGCCCACTACATTAACACTGATAAATGGCTTCATTATAAACGCGGTAAATTATCAGAATGTATTTGTGTCAAGAGTCGTTTATGTATTACAGATAGAGGAGAAAAATTTCATAGAAATCTCGCAGTTATTTCTTATTTGGCCTTTTCCATAAACCACCACCAACTGTTAGCACTGTTAAAACAAACACGACAAAACAATAATTTATAAATACGGAAAGACCACGGATTCGAAAACTGCCGCGTCCATCCGCGGAGATATTTATCGAGCTAACGAGAGATAACATCCAGTCTGGTCTCTCGGTTGCAACGTTTTGTATGTATGCGAGTTGTAAAATGGGTCCATATATTCAAGAGGGGAAAAAAATAACGACGTTTTAGGCGTATGAAATTTTCACCTGTGTTGTCTAGTACCTAGTACGTAGACCTACCTACTGTTTTGGAAATTTTTTCGCCCATGAGGTATGCAGAGTTAAAAATACCATTGTAGGTACTGGTGTTCTTGTGGAGGAGATGTTGCCGCGTTAGATTAGATGATGTCGAAGGTGTCGTCAATTTGTTGGTGCTAACGTGTTACGATGTGATATTGTCGCGGTTAATCAAGTAATAAGATCTTCATCGATAAATATACCATGCGTGATTCGGTTTCAATGTATTTGTATAGCAAGGTATAGCAGAGCTATGGTGTTAGGTTAAACTTGTTTTTTTGGTTGTTTTTTCACGTATTGAATTATCGATTTTATGATTTAAAAAAAAAAAGAAAAAAAAGGAAATATTTGACTCAGGTGGTTTTACTAACTCGTTATAATTTACACATGAATTATAATCGGGTTTAGAATCAGAAACTCGACTCGATACGAGTTCGTAAAAGATGCACTTTTTTCTTAACACATTTTTTAATTTATAGATTGATTGGTGTAGAACCTTCAGTTTTGATTAGTGACGTCATAAAAGGCAATAATAGTTGAAAAATGACTCATCTGAAAAAAATTCACAATGAGTTGAGAAAATTGAGGAAAATTGTAATTTTTGGCAGAAAATTGTAGATATTGCAAGGTTGGAAAATTCAAAACAACAGAAAGAGAATTTCAAGCCCTACAATTTTGATTCTCGGCATTTTTTTCATAGCTCCCTTAGTTTGGCCAGAAAATCCATGTTTATGGGTTTACAATTTTTTTTTCTCAATTTTCAGAATTATCGATTTTGTAAATTTCTCATAAATATGGATTTTTTGACCAAAGTAATGGTGCTACGAAAAAAATGAATAATATGAAAATTGTAGAACATGAAATTCTCTTTCTCCTATGAGCCATTAGTTTTTTTTCTAGGGAGCTTGGTTTTTGAGATTTTTGCAGTTCAAAGTTTTTGTTTTGTTTTTTTTTTCAAAACCATCGACCTTATAAATGAGTTACCCTGTAGAAGGGTAGAATAGGTCAGAAACTGTTTTCAAGGAACCCAAACATTCTCACACGAAAGTAGGAGCATCGTAGTATGTAAAAACGTCAAAACCAAAGTCAGACAGCCGATCAAGGGGCGGAGGGGAGAGGGCTAAGTGATTTCCTGCAAATTTGAAAAAAATAACCATTATTTTGTTGAAATAGGGAAATGAATTGAGCTCGAGCGAAGTGATGAGGGTATAAATTCTTACAGAAAAAGGCATTCAAAAGCCAGAGCTGTCAAATTTAATTGGATTTATCCTTAAAATTGCGGATTTTGGACAATTGTAAAAAAATGTTAGAATTTTTAGAAGGATTTTCCATTTTAAGGATTTTTTAAAAAGATTTTCTTGAATTTTTCAAAAATGTCGCAAAATGTTGTAAAAAATTATATGTTTTTGCTTTGAAAATTTGGATTTTTTGGAAAAATTTTGCCTGAGATCACCAAGTATACCTATTTTCTTTAACTTTTTCTGAAATTTCCTCGCAGGAAAATTGTTTTTATGGCAATTTTTTTTTCTTTGATACCGTGTCAAAATACCTACATTTATTCTTAGAAAAGCAGTTCAACTTATTTCGAATTTTACCCCAAATTTTCGATGAAAGCTCAATTAGGAACGACAAAAAGACTAAACAAAATGTTGAGAATTTGTAAGGATTTTTTTTGAAGAAAATTCTGGGGGATCTGAGGATTTTTCAAAATTTTGATTAGCAACTTTGTCAAAACCTGAAATTTCATAATTTTTTTCAACATTTTAGTTGTCAAGAGGGTCTACGTGGCCTTGAGCTTTTGACTCCCGTACTCAGCATGCCACCTCTATCTGAACTTGAACAAAATTTCAAACCACACCTTTGAAAATTTATTATGGAACTGGAATCAAAACAAAAATTTGAGTAATCGAAACCGAAATCAGAATTTTTTTCATCACCCCATCACTCGAGAATAAATCTCAAAATTGAAAAGAAAATTAACAAAACTCGAACGTTTGAATACCTAATGAAAAATAAATTGTACTCAAAGAGAAGTACCAGGAAAATCGTTAACATCGAACTATTAAAAAAATATCGACCGCAGCGTTCTCATCGAACTCGAATGGAATTAAATTGAAAATCCAACTCGCCCCAGGGCAGCCACAATAACAGTATGTATGAACTCTTAGGACAATAGTGAAAGAGGAAAGCAAAACACCCGATGAGATGTCTGCTTTATGCACATGCTCACCACAAATCCAAGGAAGCTGTCAAATCACAGTATTAGCATACCGACGTAATTCGGTCCAAGAGGGGGGAAAAAAATTAAAATTCGAACGTTATAAATCTTAATTCGTACATCGAACTGTAACGATAAGTAGATAAATTACATGTACGAAATAAATGACCTCTCGACACTTTTGGTAAAGAGGCGATTGAGAGATAATATATCGAAAGAATAAAAATAAACAGCCCAAAGACATCACCGCGGGTTTAATGGTTTGAATTTGTGATGTGCTTATGCACCATCGAACCAGGTATCTATTTGGAATTAATCGGATTCGCGTTCGGAGGGCGATCCGATTCATTTGTGTAAGTTTTTATATAAGTATCTTCAGTTTGTATGGATACATATGGTACCTGTATTATAGTTGGAATATGTATATCTATACAGCATCTATAATACCAGATAGCCATTACTTGGAAAACACAAGCTCGGTAATAAGGTTTGTTTTGCTTTCAAGAGTAGAAGCAATGCTGGTTACAGCGGCGCGGTTGGATTCCGTAATCTATTGCCGAATCGTGACACGCCTATGATAAATGTCCGCATCTTGAAACCCCTCGTCTCGTAGCCATCCGATGGTATATATAAATTATGCTCGTAAGATATCTTTTCACGCTACGATACCCGGTAGCAGCAAAAGTAGCCCACTACTGACAGCAGCGTTTAAAATACGTAAAAAGATATCCACTACTGTGTTGCGAGCATCTTCACAAACGTAATTAAGAGATGTCAGTGGCGCCAAATTCTGATTAAAAGAATACTTCTCCCGAAAACGATAAATTATAAGCCCGCAGTCGTAAAATGTTTGATTTTCCACTTCCACTTCGACCGCAGCACGCAGCAACCTCACAAATAACGCCAGCCACTCCAAGATTTTTACAACTGCTGTTAAATGAAAGAAGAATTATTCCCGAATAAAATGTATCCATCGCTATCGACCACTATTCCAGATAGAAATAGACGCCCGGTTGTAAATTATGCCCAATAACGTGCCCGCTGCGTAAAATAGTCTATCTCGTGGTAATATTGCGGTTTTACATGCGAGAGATGCTTCACATTCTAATTATTTTTCGTTAAAATCGCAGCGATTATTTTTTTCGATAGGCAATGCGCCTCTTTCGTGTGTCATACCGATAGTCACAACATTCCAATGCCGAAAAATCCGAAATTTATCTCCGCCATGTAATTATAAGGTAATTTATAACGCTGTTATCTCATTTTTGGATCGTTGGTTCAACACACGACCACCACATCCAAATCCAACGTATCAATCAACTGAACAAAAATCGTTTGGTGATCGCATTCGCCAAGAACTAGTTGCCATCCAACACCTTCGCGAATTTCTCATCCATGTGCCTGATTTGGTCACCAATGATATGCAAAAAATTGCTTGCGCCCTCGCGATCGCAAAAACGATCCATGATTTCATCACTGAATAAACGCAAACATCTGCTGTAATCAATTTTTTATCTGATAGTGTAGCAGAACTGCTAATAGGTCAAACGTTATAGCATTAGTGATCGAATGTTTGATAATTCATTGCTGTTGGCCATCGCAGCTGGATTTAAATTGCAGCCGAATATATTTACTGTGTATGTAATAACCGTTGTTAAACTCGAAAATGCTTTTTCTAATATTCTTGTCACGATAATTGAGAGAGTCGAGAGTATCGATCGTTAAACCGCATGTAAATTTCGATCGGGTTACCCGCAAGTGGATACCTCTGGTGTGCATATACAGAATGCAATTTACAGCCTTTAATCTATGTAATTAAATAATTATTAAATCGGTTTCTCCTCTCGTCTGATCAGTCTGCGACGATACGTCGATTGCGAAGAAAACAACCCTCCATATTTATCTACCGATTCGAGAATAGACTCTTGTTTCAATAGGGTAAAAAAAATCGGGCCAAAAAAATGCCCTCTTTTATTTATAACGTATACCTACTTACGAAAAGAAGTGAAAAAAGATCTTTTATACGATTTACGGTGCTTGTCTTTGTCGAGGGCAATAAGACGATAAAAACGTCAATCCAAAAAAGATCAGCGAATTGGAAGAAAAAAGTGAAAGACCGTCGAGTTCCTATAATTCGAGTCCTGTGCCCTTCTACACGCAACTTGGTTCTCGTAAAACAATAAGAAGTGAAAAAAACTAGAGTGGAATGTGTTTTGAAAAAAATTAAATAAAAGAATCGAAAGCAAAAACCAACGACGCGACAGGAGTTGGGTTAGTTGGTTTTGAAATCCTTTTTTTTTATTGTTCGAGGAAGGTTTCAAAATATTTTTAGCAATTTTGGGAACTAAGATATATTCGATTCTGAAGTATTATTTTATAATACTTGATATTGTTTTAGCAGATAGTAGACTTAGAATACTAGTATTTACCCTCGATGTGAAACATCCAATCGAAATATTATTTTAGATTTGTATACGTATTGCAGGATATTTTATAGCTAATGATGTGGGCCATTTTGGAAAAACTATTCTCAAGTTCAAAATCTCAAAAAATTTGCTATCCATAGCAAAACTTGGTCTAAATATATGCACAACTGTCTTAGACCATAAAGCGGGACGCTCACTTTAGCGCATGCGTCAACTAGTTTAATGTAAGGGTGTGTGTCTGTGTGAGTGTCTCCCACAAAATCCCCCTTTCTCCCTACGTGTTTCTGTAGACACGTTATCAATTGGCGCATGCGCATAAACAGCCAGCCGGATTTTATTCTCAACCTCCAACTGGTAGAATTTTGCATGGCATAGCACAGTCCATATTAAGTATATAGTCAAAGACAACTGTGGGGTTCCCATCATATAAATATATTCGGTTGTGATATCTAAATATATTCGCCCGTGATACTCGGCTTACGCGATCGTATTAGAATTATTGAATTTGTTCTGTATAATACACAATCGTATCATGTTCGGGACTTGAGTCTATTCTTTTTGCCTCTCACGCTATTTCCCGACAACAACGATGTATAGTACTAGATTGGAAAGAGCTAGCGAAGTACGGGTCTCCTACGATCTAGGTCTCCATCTCCCAATAGTGATGTCAAAAGTTTTAGGGCCATCCTGAAGGATTTTAGGAATTCAGAAACCGGTATCATCAAAAATTAGATTGCGGTTTTTTTCCGCAAAATGAATACTACGAATTAAGAAGATTCAAACGAGATAAAAAGTTTTGAAACCGGTTCAGTAGTTTTGAACCCGTTGCAAACTGTCTTAACAGGTGCTGAATGTTCTGAAAAAGTCTTCTATTTGACAAAGTGACGCTGAAAATTAAAAAAGTGTTGAAATTGGCTCAAAAGTCCTGCATTTTTTGTTCAAAATTCGTCGAAAATTTGTTCCTCCATTTATCATTTTTAAGAATTTTCAGCTTTTGAATACATTTTCTAGACTTGAGAAATATCCTGATGAAGATGTTACAAAAATCTGAAAAAGTCCTGCAAAAGTGTTTGATTCGGAAATTTTGTTAGACACCTTGTGAGTTGTGCTGTCAATAATTCCTAAAAAAAATAGAGATATGGAAAAAACTTTGAAACAAAAGTTGTAGAGTATTAAAAAGTGATTGGTTTTCATTTTTATCATTTTCTTATATCTTGCAAAGGAAAGTGAGTAGATAGGATAAAGTAAAGAAGATATGAAGCATGGTGACTGTTGTCCTCACTTTTTTAAGCCATACCTCCTCTCTACTGCTAGATAGAAAAAAAATTATGAGAAGTAAAATGGTTGGTTTCTAGTTTTCTACAACTTTTGTTGGTAACTTTTTTTTGTATCGTTACTTTTTTTTAACCGGTTCAGACAGCGCCAATTTTTTTAAAGTTGACAACCGGTTCTAAAAAATTAATGATAGAGAAAAAAGTTTCAAACAAAAGTTGTAAAGGATCAAAATCTAATAATTTTACATTCTATAATTTTTTTTTCTATCTAGCTGAAGAAAAGAGTTATGGCTTAAGAAAGTTAGAACTGTATAAGTACTCTTATCTTCTTCAAGTTACACTATTTTTTCTTTCCATCACAAGATAGAAAAAAAATTGTAAAATAAAAAATGATTATTTTTTAATGTTCTACAACTTTTGTTTCAAACTTTTTTTCGTATCTGCAATAAAAATCAAGATATCATGGACTTGATCCAATTTGGAAAATCCAAAATGAACAATTACGATTTTAATGGCGTTTGAAGTGGAAATGCTAGAAAATATTTCTGTTTTGTCATGATGCAATGATGGTGCACGCCTTCTAGATTAAGCCTACGATTCTGCAAAAATCTCATTTTTGAAAAAAAATGGACACACCGTTTCGGAAAAATCTTTCTCAATTATTAACCTAATGATGAATTTGTAATTTCAGGAATTCATTTGAATTAGGTATAGGTAGATATTCCTTTAATTTGTTCGTTCAATCATTCGATCATGGTTTTCTTACAACTAGTTATTGGCTCATATTTTACGAATGTGTTTATTGAGATGAAATGTGAAAAAAACTCCACGCAGATAAAAGTGTCATGTCAATGGAATATTTCGAATGAATCGAATGAATATGTAAGGGCGAGCGTGATATTAATAAATTCATATCCCAGCTCCATTGTGCTCGTACATCATTAATCGAATACTAAATAGTACCTACATCTTTTTGATACACAGCCAGATACATATTAAATAATTATTATATTGATATGTATCACATCTACATCATCTCCTCAGAAATCAAGTTTCCATCGAGGTATAAAATGTGAAAACGCAAACACTTCGTAATATACGTGGATGTAATTCATTCCCTATAACGAATACGCGTCGTTCTCTGCTTCTTCGTCAATTAGTGCAGGAAAAAAACTACCTACATGAAAAAAACATCCCATTGCATAGAACAAAAGTTGCACTCGATTTAATTCAACTCCATCATCGAGTGATAATTACTTACAATTTACAAAAGAAGATAAAGTGAGAAAAAAAAACGCACGCGGGCCAAAGCTATAAAAAAAATCATGCTGCATAATGAAACGTTTTTTTTATTGTTGTAATTTTTTTTGTACCAATTACCTGCGGTGTGTGGCGATTCTTTTTTTTAAAAAAGGGTGTTTTTCGTTAGCATAATGATAGACCAATGTCAATGTGTATTAAACCGGCAATTATCAGCTGTGTATAGAAGCCTTCGACCGAGTCTGAAGAAAATTCACCTTAAAATAATAAGGTGGTTATTTGCTATAAGTATTTGGTTTTTATTATTACACTCGAAGCAATAAGTGCTCCATAGTTTCGTGGCATAATACAAAAAAACGGAAGCAATACGCAGCGTTGTGATAAACGTGGGTAATTTAAAATGATTCAGGGGTATCTAATATTTATCATAATGAGGAATGACCTATTGCCATTAAATTTATCATCGCTTGGATATAGGTATATGTGGTAATCGATGTCATAAATTACGCTACCGATGTAATGATGAAAATTTGCGTCACTTAATTCAATACAGATTTATAATTTGGTATAATGACACCATTCGAACAAGATGCCCGGGTTCGATCAAAACGCCGAACTGGTATCATTTCAACCACCTACTAAATTCCTTTGAAACCTGTTTATAGGTGTGTCTTTTATGCATTACCGGAGAGCTCGCTGCTTCGAACTAACAAATTACCAAAATTTTATACTTCTTGGTTTGTTTTTTTTTTCTTACATTTTTTAATGAATTTCCTCGCTCGTTTCCAACTCGTACGTGTTTACTTAGATATAAATCCTTCACCGGGGGTTTAGCGCCTAAAACAAATAATTTGTATACGACGTTTAGATCTTATCGATGATGATTTTTCTTCCAAACGAATAAATTGGTGATAGAACTCTTGCAACGTTTTTCTCTTCCTTTTAAACCAGGAAATTTTTTATTCGATGGTTGGAAACGATCATTTTTTGTCGCAGGATGTACCTACAACTGCGTGCACATGCGCTGTGTACTGCCTGGGGGATTTTCTTTCGGGACCAAGCTTGCTTAGTTTCTTCACGACAGTTTTCCACCTGTCAGATGATTATGACAGTTGAAAAGTGTGTACGTTTTATGAAGAGTGAAATAATCAACCGTGAAAGTTTCTCTATCCGGGTTCCTTCCGAATTATAAATGAAGTAATTAAAAATTGAAGTTATATTTTTGGAAATGTATGGAAATATTTTCAACGTCGAGGAAGAAGAGATAGGCTCGGTTGGATGCAAAATTTGCTTGGTGAAAATTTAATGATTTGGATGGTGAAGTTGTGTAATGTGCTGAGTTGGAGTGCGATGTGAGGGAGAAAGGGTGCAGGGTAAATTTTTCTGATTTTTTTTGCTACAGTTGAAAAAAAATCAATAGCTTGTTGAAAGAAAATTGTTCTTAATATCTACCTATTTTTGAAGAATAAGAAACTTGATTTGTATAAAATTCTATTGCTCTGAAACCCGAATGAAATTTTGTCCTGTTGTTGGAAATTCGCATAGATTTCGAATCGAACTTGAAAATTCTTTTCTAAACTCTCTCAATCAACCGAATCTCAGAAAAAATAAAAATAATCGTCGCAGCGCCTTCTAATAGCACGCTGATTTGAAAGAATCCTTCCATTTGATAAATCCTTCAACACGTTGCAATAAATTTAAAAAAGCTTTCGGTGCCAAATACGGCCATAAATAGTTCAATTATACTAAGAACCCCTTCAACATTCTTGCATCTCGGGCTTCGCTTATAATTCGTCGAACTCAGCTAGGTAAATTTCCAACTTCGTATTCATTTATTCTTTTTTAATTATGACAGCGTAATGTATAAGATTACCTACATTGTAATTATTTATGAGCTGGAATGTTATTATGGAAGAAGAAAGAAAGTGAAACGGAAGTGGCAAAGTTTAGAACCTTCGCACATTGGTTTTTATAAGGAATTTTTTTGTCTTTATTTAGACAATGGCTGCGCGCTATGATGAACACGATTTTTACTCTTTTTTTTTTCTTACTCGAAATCAGCAATCGGTAAAAGTGCATTGCAATTAACATCTTCGCTAAATTTTACAGGTCGACAGAGTCAATTATTTCTGATTAATTTAAAAGTCAAAATAGCATTGCAATGAATTTTAACAAGTTAGAGTATCCACCACGTTTTTAGATTATTTTCAGACGCGAGTTTTTTTTCTTAGTAGAAGGGGTTGTTACGTTCATATTTCATTTCGAGCTGCGTGCCTTGATTTTTCTACCGAAGTTTTTTAAATGCTAGGTCATTATGTTTGGAGTAATGAAGTAGGTATCTATTTTTAGCTTTTGTGGTTCAATAATTAATTAGAAGTGAATTGAGTGAACTTTGTCATTTCCATGAAGGAATCACAAACTTTCGTGCTGCGTAAATTATTCAATAACTGAAAGTGTTGATTTGAAGCATGTAATGCATTTTGTAAACAATAAAGCTTCAATTCATTCGACCTGCTAACCTGCTTTATTGTATTTGTATAGTGGATATTATTAGATCGTGATTTAAATTTTACTCATGGGAAAACGATTTTGATTTTTTTTCAATTTAAAACGTTTAACTCGTACCTGGGTTCATTTTCCTGTATGAGATTTGCTACAAGTTGAAAAAAATTGCACTTGAATACTCGCCCTTGAAAAAGAGAGAGATCTGGTGAAAAAATCTCCCTCATTTCCATACTACTCATGAAACTATAAAACACAGGATATGCTTTTGCTCATTGAATTTTCAAGTTCATAAAGACGTGATATTTGAAATTTTCTTCAAATTTTCAAAGTTCACAAAAATTATTTGAAATCTGAAAATTTTTCCAAATTCAAAAAAGTCTAACAAAATGTTTAAAAATCAGTATTAGGTAAAAAGCTGTCTGATAAAATGTCTGATTCGAACTTTCTTGAAATTTTTCAAGTTCACAAAGTTGAAATTTTCCAAACCCAAAATTTTGAAAAAATTTTCAAGTCCAAAAAAGTGTGGAAATCAGCGTTATATCTGAAATTTTCCAATTCCAAACAGTCAGTGGAAATATGAAAACTTTTCAAAGTCCAAAAAATGCTGACAAAATGTCTAAAAGTCATCATTGAGAAATTTCGTCAGGTTTTTTGCAGAATTACCCATAGTAAAAGCATATTCTACACTAAAAATTTCAATTTCTTCCTCATAATTTTTTTTATGATTGCTTTAAAAAAAAGAAGTTGAAATTTTGGGATCGCAATTCAGATATTTCAGAGCCTCAAATGATCCAAAATTGAAAAATTTCATAATTACGATGAAAAAAAAATCGAATGATTATAAAAAGATTTATCATTTGAATTGAAAATTCTCACAGGAAATTGTATAGTTTTCAAGATCAACCAATGTTCTTTGAAAGATGAAGATTCCTGTGTTGAATAACCAGTAGGTAAGAGGGAAAAATTTCGTCCTGCAGCCCCCCCAAAGTCCCTTGCAAGCAACGCGGAAGCAAAATTTTCATCCTCATCTTGATTTCAACGCAAAAATTAAGTACGATAAAAATGAAAAATTCGAAAGAATGATTGCAAAAGTGTTGAATTTTTTATGAACTGCTGTAAGATCAAATTGTAGTTTGAAAAATTTTCCCTCAAAAATACTCACCAAATGATAATATAAAGTAGAATTTGAGACAATTTTACCCATTCCTTTTGATAAAATATTTCGTCATTTCCCAAAAATTTGTTGAAAGTATAAAAAATTTTGAAAACTGATTTTCTATGCAAATTTTAAATTCACATCGAAAATCCCCTCTTAATCTCTTCATTTTGTTTTTTGCTTCATAAAAGTATGAAAATTTTTATTTTTGGGTCATTCGAGGCCCCGAAATATCTGAATTACGATCTTAGAATTTCAACTTTTTAAAAAAAAATTACAATCAAGAATGAAAAAATTAGTAAAAGAAGAAATTGAAATTTCTCACTACATCTTTCTTTTTTTAAGGGTAAATATAGTTGAGTGCAATTTTTTTTCAATTTGTAGCAAATCTCACACAGGAAAATTGAAAATACTTGAATAACTTTGATTTGATCTGATTTCCAGTGTGAATTTTTAATTTTCAACTTCAGGTGAAAATCATCTCGTGCACTAACTTGATTTCAGTCTACGTGATGCAATGAAAATGTCCAAATTTTATCTGTCAGATCTATCCAATCTCCTGGGCCCCAAAGGGTTAATCAAAAACTTTGAAATTGTATTTCTTGTTTTCAGTCTAAATGAAAAGGGTATGACAGAGATTTTTCTTCACTTTCACTGAAATGAAAAATTCTTGAATATACAATACAATGAAGGAGTCATAAAATTGAGGGGGAAAGGGGCTAGATATTATAAACGTTCCCTTAATTTTTTTTATATCAATAGTCACTTTCTGCAAAGTGCAGAGGCTTAGAAAAGAAATCTCCCCTTATAATGCGACCAGACCCTTGGAAAAAAATAATAATAATAAGACGTAACATTTGATACGAATTCGACGACACGAAATCGACACGACGTTACATCGTAAAACGCTGAAATCGTGCTCATCACGAAATAAGTACATATATAAAAGAGACAGTTTGAAAATATTTTTCAAAAGTATATGTATAAGCATAGGTATCTAGCGAAACAAAGAAAAAACATTTTATTCGGCTGTTTTACAAAACAATAAAATAAATCACGGGGTAAAATGTATTTCGTAGCTATTTCAAGTACTTCAGAATTCATAGCCAAGTTCAAACGTGGCATCCACGGAATTGATTTTCCCTCGACTTTTCCCCCGGACTGCGTGCGGATTAAGTATAGGAAAAGAGAACGTAGCGACTAGGGAGCGGTAGCGTGCACAAAAGTTTCTGTTGGTGTTTCCCTCGTGTGTTTTTAGCACTCAGCAGTGCTTTCACACTAATACTAAAACACGCATACATGGTAACTTTTTTTTTTCTCCGAGGTTTTCTCAAAGTACGGTAATATAATGCTTTCAATGATATAGTCCTGTAACTTCCTGAACCCGATGCATTTTGCTTTTTATATACGTTGGCACGATATGTAATCAAAGTGGATACCACTCTTTTTTTTTTCCACGTTATAGCCTATGTACGCGTATTCGTGACGCGTTATTTAGCTACTTACTTGCGAGTTGTTGTTGCGTTGATCGTTTTTAATAACCTATTTATTCCGACAGCCCGAGAACGATCCCGGTGTCGAGGAAATGGTAACGCTTATTTTGTGTATTAAAATTCATCGGAAAATGCGTAGAATGAAAGGCTTTTTTTCATTTTCCGCCGGAATTCGAATTAATAGCGGGGTTTTGGATGAAGATAGGTGGGGGAAATTTTAGGGTATTGGATATGAAAAGATGCTATGGTTATAATTTGTCGAATAGCGGAATATTATAGCTGTCGGTACCCCTTTTACAAGTTTTTACAACATTGGCGTTTTATTTTCTTTTTTTATTATTTTGTATTTCGAAGCATGAGGAAGAAATCTGAGATTATCTTTAGTTGAGGATTTGTTTCAAGGGGGGCACTTGTGATTTTGAAGAACTCTTGAAAAATTATAACACAATGTCAAGTTAAGAGGTAAGGGCTGATATAGCTCTAAAAAATGGTGTTTATCCGATGCATAAATTTTTACCCAAAATAGATGATCGATTTGGGGGTTTTCTTGGCTCTCTGAGAGGAGTGGATTCACTTATACAAATGAGACGATTTTTTATTTTGCTCAACATTGTTTCTTATACTATTTATCTATCGCACTTTTCGACATTTTTCAATTTTTTTGGAAAAATTCTAGTCTTTTTTCAACATTTTTTGACATTTTGCCAGATTTTTCGGAAAAATTTCTCAAAGGACAGAAAATTTTTTTTGTCATTTTCCAACATTTTTTGATAAATTTTTCAAATTTGGGTCAGAAAAATAAAAATTTCGTGATTTTTAAATTTTTAGGCATTTTTTTTCAACTTTTAGTTCGCCACTGCCAGCCACGCCCAATGGACTAATTTCCACCTTTTTTTTCAAAATTTTTAATAAACGTGTACCTCGCTGTATTATCAAGCATCCAGGTCTAAAACTTTTCAATTTTTGGACCAAAAAAATCAAAATTTGGTCACTTTCGAAATATTTTTTGACATTTTTTTTCAAAGTGTTCAATAAATTTCAGCCTTAGAATTTTTTATATTTCCAATTTGAAAATGTTTCAAAATATCGACTCTCAAGCTCAGGCTCTTGAAATGACAAAAAATTAAGAATAAACAATAGAAATAGATCCATTCTTCAAGGGGACATATTGGTACGTGGATACCTATGTTTTTTTTTAATTCTCAAGTTTTCAAAAATCCAACAAGAAGTTTCCAGCATTTCCATACTAGCCCAGAATGTATAAAACATAGGAAATTCTTTTGCTCATTAAATTTTTCAAGACCATAAAGTCGTGATATTTGAAATTTTCTTGAAATTTTTCAAGTCTAAAAAGACATGAACTTTGAAAAATTTTCCAAGTTCAAAAAAATCAGACAAAATATTTAAAAGTCATTGTAACATATTTTCGTAGTTGAATTACGTAATGGAATTTTTTTGAAAAATTTTCGAAATCCCATTCCAAGTGCAAAAAAATTAGTAGAAATCTGAAAATTTTTCCAAAAAGTCCGACAAAATTCGGACAGAATGCCTGATTTGAACTTTCTTGAAATTTTCAAGCCCAAAAAGTCACCGTCATTTCCATACTACCCACGAAACTATAAAACATAGGATATGCTTTTGCTGATTTAAATTTTTTTTCCAATTCCAAAAAACTCTGAAATAATGTCTAAAAATCAATGAAAGTCTGAAAAGTTTTCCAATTTCAAAGAAGTCTGACATAATGTTTAAAAGTCAATGGAAATCTGAA
>FIZU01014945.1:0-14866 GCA_900064475.1 Pseudococcus longispinus | reverse complement strand
CTTTTTCGCTCTTTTCTGTGTCATTTCTCAATATGTGCTCTAATTATGAATCAAAATCACGTAACTGGCATTAATCAACACCCGTAATGTCGTCAGATCAATTTTTAGGTTTTTAGAGAATATTTCATAGTTTTTTAGGGAATTTTTAGGCGCATATTTTCTATTTTTCAGAGAAAGAATATCCGAGCCCTGGTCATAATTAGTTCTATCGATTTCTTGACTATTTTTGTGTCTTTTTTACAATAATTTTGATGGTTTTTATGAAAATTTGAACAATTTTGCGTTATTTTAGGGAACTTCTGTGTGATTTTGACGATGTTTAGACCAAATTGGCGTACAATTTTGAATATTTTTGATTTTAACATAGATTTATGTACTCTTAGCTCCAAGTGTTAGAAATTATTTCACGTTAGGCACTAAAAATCAGCAATTTTCTGACACTAAAAATTATAAGGTGAATTTTTTTATGAGCTGTCCAGTTTTTTTTTCTTTTTTTTTGAATGTTGACATTTTTCTAATGCAAAATGCTAAAAAATATCCAAATTTTAAAAGAATTCTTATTTGCTGGATTTTTTCCCAAAACTTGTCCCACGTTTCACTCGAAAATATGAAAAATTGCAGTGACAATAGGTTAACGGGGGGGGGGGGGATTTTGAATTGCATGTGAGAAAAATGATTCATCGTTTCTTAAATCATTTTCCAATTTCTTAAGCCAAACAAAAAAAAACAGATTTTTCATGGCTTCTTCAGCAAAGGAATGAAAATTTTCTCGCTCTAAACCCCTCTCCTTTCCCTTCTCGAAATTTTAGACCAAACTACATCCCTCCTGTTTACGTCTTCTTTCACAAATAACGTCAAATTCGTATAGGTACCGACCCCAAAAGTAAAAAAAGACCGAAACTGCACATACCGCCGAGATCATCCCATTGTCGGGATTTAGATTCGAAAAGATTAATACGGCGCTCCGGTCCGGTGTATATTTTCTTTTCTTGGATAACGTTCCCTCGTACGTTTACGTATACGTACAGTTACGTAATACATACGGCGGCGCGGTGGCGGAGTTGAGGAGGGAGCGACGGACGTTTAAAAGTGGACCTTCTGAAACAATAACAGTTTTCGGTAATTTAGATAAATGTGAATTAGGGTTGCGAACTACTGACCGCGAACCCAGTAAAGTTTTCAAAGTAGCTACCCTTAAATCTGGAACTGATATATTTATCAGTATATTTCAAAGGCGCGCAGCCGACCCCCGAACGTATATTTCGCGTCGCTTTTAAACGTTGTAGAAGGCGGTCGCCCGAGAGCTTTTACCATAGTTTTCCAAATTACTCGATGATTAAATTTAACGCTCTCGAGTGCTAGATGGCGGGGTTTTTTTTCTGTCTCGAGCGTTGTGTGAGAGTGCAAAAGTGTTGCAATGAGAACGAGCCTTTGAATGCGCGAAAATTACTTTATATTGTAGGTTCTTTTGTGTATACGCTTTTTGACCTTTGGTACCTTTTTTTTTTTTTTTACGCGCGTTAATACGCGTTAAAAAAGAAATAGCATGTGGTCTTCTTCATTGATACTCGTCGAGTCAAGTGGATGATGCACCTTCCATATACTATTGAGAGAGCTATTGTAAGACGAGTTATTTTTTCGGTACCTTGGCTATATAGATAGGCCTAAAGTATAGAATGGGAAATGAACGAAGCGTTATACAACTGGATACGAACACAGGTGGAATATATCACCAGCGCACCGCAACACAGTTAATTTTCTAACACCATTTGATTGAAAAAAAGTCTTTTCAGGTCTATTGTAGCGTAATGACCGCCGCCTACATCCGGTCCGATTCAATGTGTAATTTTAAAAGGATAAATTTTCATTCATATATTCATCTAGCCTCCTCATCGACTCCCTCGCCGTTCCATTTCGCATCGGAGTGTATTAGTTATACTAGGATATAGGATAGATAGATACTTTTTGTACTTGATTTTTCGTATCGTATCGTATCGGTTTCTTTATACGAATAACTAACCTCGATATAGATAGATAGGGGTATTGAATGCTTCTGAGAAGTATTTTTCGCACTGAGTAGGTTTGTATGTGATCGGAAGCTACTGTTTGATGCGATTTGGATTCGGATTCAAGTCCTCTTTGTATGGGCTGTGCCTGTGCGAGGTGATTACGTCAAGGTATATGGAATCGGTGCTACTGTGTGATGCCATGCCGAGGATTGAATGTCAAATGTGATGACTGTATTTGGGAAGCGTAATCGGTTGATTTATTTGTAGTGTGAGATTCGAGTGTTGGAAGATTAAGTACGGTGGTAGTTGTGATGTATTTGAGTGCTGGGTTTCATTTTTCAGGTGGGTGAATTTGTTCAATGATGAAGGGAAAGGGAAGAAGCAGGAAGGGGGATTGAAATTAATCTGTGATTTGGATGAGTGATCGATGATCGAGTTGAGGTGATGTATGAAATTCATCAAGTGATTGAGGTTTACCTATCTGTGGAATTGGATGTTGCAATAGAAGCAGCATTTTTATCTAAGTTTTGTGTTTGATTATTTTGCAAAAGTCGTATTGCTTCGACGAAATTTAATCGTTTTAATTTTTATTCCAGACATATCTAATTATTATTGCGAAAATGAAGCTATCCAGTTCATCGTTTCATCATTTCTCAATACGACTTCCAAGACCAGGTAATAGACTTTTTATTATGAATTTTACATTTTTGCATTGTTGTCGTCTAAATATGCAAATCACAAAAATTTCAAATGACTGAATATTGAGTTAGTTTGAATAGAATTGTGATCAATTTCACGTACTTATGTTTCAACTCCATAAAATGTGTCAACTTTAACGATTTTTTGTTAGGTTTTTCAAGTATGTTGATTTCAACAAATCTAGCTCGAACGTTATTGAAAATCGTAAAAAACAGGTGAATTTTTTCCAACGTGTTAGATGAGTCATTCACAAATACTTGTGAAAAGTTTCAAAACCCAGTTAATCTGAAAGAAAAGCCATGATTCTGAGGAGAGGCGAGAGGAAGTTTGTAGGAGTACGTTCTTATCTTCCAAAATTTGCAAGTTTTTGATGAAAGGAGAAAATGTCCAAAAAAATGGTCAAGTTTTCGAATTAATTTGAGATTTTTGAAAAATTTGCTTGGAAATGTATGCAAGTTTTTACTTTGAGGGAAAATCATGGAATCAACGAATCATGAATATGTTCTAGGGCTGAAATCTAAGAATTATGATTTAAACTATTCAGAAATCGTAACTGGTTACCTTGTTCATCAATGGTTACTTTTTGTTATTTTTTTCTCTAAAAGTTACTTGAAGTTATTTTTAGTACTTATGGCCTATGGGGTACTTAATCCGTAAAAAACGTCACGAAATTTCTCGATGATGACTTTCAGTCACTTTTTCGGACTTTTTTGAACTCAGAAAAATTTTCAGATTTTAAACGACTTTTTGGATTTTTTTTTCATGATTTTCAAGTATAAGAAAAATAATAGTAAAAAAATTGAAAATAAATCCCAAGTCAATTTTAAAGAATAATAAAATTGTCAACTTCAAAGTCGACTATTTGACTCATCGTTTATTGTGTTAAAGTAAAGATATTTATTGAGTCCGAGCAAAGCGACGGCGAAAATTTTTGTAAAAAAAAGTCATTCAAAACCTGAAATTACATCATTTTAGCATAGGATTTCCATTTTCTATAGGTAATTCTACAAAAAACTGACAAAATTTCCCGACGATGACTTTTAGACATTTTTGTCAGAATGTTTTGGGCTTGGGAAATTTCAGATATAATGCTGACTTTGAGAAATTTTGTCAGACAAACAATTTAGACTTTTTGAATTAGGAAAATTTTAGAAATCGGGGCGACTACCCGACATTTTGTAAGGCAGACTTCTTGGATTTAGAAAATTTGAGATATTTTGTCAGACTTTTTTGGAATTGAATTTTTTTAAGAATTCAAATGAAATTTTGAATTTGGGAAATTTCAACTTAATGGACCTGAAAAATTTCATGAAAGTTCAAATCAGATATTTTTTCCGACAGCTTTTTACCTGGCGCTGATTTTCAGGCATTTTGACTGACTTTTTTGAATTTGGAAAAATTTTCAGATTTCTACTGACTTATTGTGATTGGAATTGGATTTCGAAAATAAAAAAAAAAAATCCATTACGAAAATCCGTTACAAAGACTTTTAGATATTTTGTCAGATTTTTTTGCACATAGAAAATTTTTGTGAACTCAAATTAATTTTTGAAATTGGAAATTTAAGAATGTGACAAACAGATATTTTGTAAGACAGCTTTTTACCTAAGGCTGACTTTTAGACATTTTGTCAAATTTTTTTGAATTTTTTTGGATTTGGTAAAATGTTCATATTTTTACTGACTTTTTGTACTTACTCGGAATTGAATTTCGTAAAATTTTTCAAAAAAGTTCTATTAAGAAATTCACTCATGAAAATCCGTTATGATGACTTTTAGATATTTTGTATGATTTCTTTGAACTTGGAAAATTTTTTAGAACTCAAATTACTTAATTTTTGTGCTTGGAAAATTTCAGGGATAAATCTGATTTTTAGACATTTTGTGAGACAAATAATTTAGACTTTTTGAACTTGAAAAATTGAATTTTTGACATTTTGTCAGACTTTTTTTGGACTTGGAAAAGTTTTCAGGGCAGCGATTTTTTTTAAACGTTTGAAAACTTGTGAATTTAAAAAAGACATATACGTCCGCTTGAAGAGTGGATCTATCTTACCTTGTCTGATTTTGGCATTTTTGTATGATGTCCCCCCCCCCCCCCCCATTGGATCATTTTTGGTCGAATTTATTATCCCCCTAGCTGCTGTTACGTAGGAACTGATTTCTCTTTGATTAAGTATAAAAATATTTTAGCACTAAACCCAAATGTAATAAAAAAAAATATTGGCGTTGCATATTAAAATTTTTTATAATCTTTATAAAGTCTGACAAAATGTATATGATTGTGTCTAAAATGTTGCTTTTTGTCAGAATTGCCATTTTTTGTTCAAAATCGTCATCAATTTATGGTCAAAGTTGTCATTTAAAAGTAAAAGTTGTCATATCAGTATAAAAACTGTTACTTTTGGCCCAAATCGTAATTTTTTCGTAAAAAATAGCAGTTTTGGTCAAAATTGTCATTTTTGGTTAAAATTCTCGGTTTTCAGTCAAAATTGTCATTTTTTGGTTAAAATTCTCGGTTTTCAGTTAAAATTGTCATTTTTTTGTCTATATTATTATTTTTGGTCCAAATCATCGGTTTTTTTGTCATTTTTCAGTCTCTAGTCCAAACTGTCATTTTTTGGTCAAAATTGTGTTTTCAAAGCAGAAATTGACATTTTTGGTCAAAATCTCCTTTTTTCATCAATTGTATCTTTTTTTGCGAATTTTTGGTCAAAATTGTCATTTTAAGGTAAAACTCGCTATTTTTGGTCCAAATCTTCATTTTTTTGTAAAAAATAGCAGTTTTGGTCAAAATTGTAATTTTTGGTTAAAATTCTCAGTTTTCAGTCAAAATTGTCATTTTTGTGTCTAAATTATTATTTTTGGTCAAAATCATCGTTTCTTTGTCATTTTTTATTCTCTAGTCCAAACTGTCATTTTTCAGTCAAAAACGTGATTTCGAAGCAGAAATTGTCATTTTTGGTCAAAATCTCCTTTTTTCATCAATTGTATTTTTTTTATGCAAATTATGAATTTTTGGTCAAAATTGTCATTTCGAGGTAAAAGTCGCTATTTTTAGTCCAAATCTTCATTTTTTGCAAAAATTGTCATTTTTGGTCAAAATTGTCATTTCATGGTAAAATTTGGCATTTTTTGTCAAACTCATCATTTTTGGTCGAAATCGCCATTTTTTTGTCAATATTGTCTTTTTTTGGTCCAAACTGTAATTTTTTGTCAAAATGGTAATTTTGTGGGTTAAAATTGTCACTTCAAAGTAAAAATTGTAACTTGTTAAAATCGTTGTTTTTCGTCATTTGTAATTTTTTTCTGTCCAACTTGTGGATATTTTAGTCAAAATTGTCATTTCAAGGTAAAAATTATATGTTTGGTCAGTTTAGGCTTTTTTAAAAATGTCTTCAAGAAAAATATTACGTTTGCATATCAAAATTTATATAAGTTCTAAAAAGTCTGACAATTAAAATGTCTAAAACTTGAAAATGGCATGCGTTACGGACAGACAGACCCGTCATGGATTTTCTGGCAAAAAGCCTAAAAGTTACCTATTGAAAAATATTATTAGAGTTGGAAATTCAAAATTTTTATAAGTTTCATAAAGTCTGCAGGCAAAATGTCTAAAAGTCATTTTAGCCATTCTAAAAAATGTCATTAACGTATAAAGTCTGACAAAATGTCAAAAAGTCACGGCATCGCTGACAGACGGACTCGTGGATTTTTTATACATGGCTTGATTTTTTTACGATAAATTCTATCATTTTTTTTGATTTTCTATTGTCCAACTATTTTGATCGTCTTTTCAGACATTTTTTTCTTCGATATTTATTGCAATTTTTTGTTTTTTGTCGACCTTTATACCATTTTCTTACACTTTTGAAAATCGATCGAATACTTTTTCAACGTTTCGAAATGAATTTCGACACATTTTTGCGAATTCTCGATATTTCACACAATTTTATCGATATTACGTAAATTTTTCTAATATTCTTCATAAAATTAAAAATTTAGGACATGAATTCGCTTTTTGCTTTTTTTCATGAATAAATTTGTCATTAAGCGAAGAAATTATCTAATATTCAAATTCAGTGTTACCGGACTTGCATTGTGAGAATATTCTTATTTTTAGGTATACCATTTCTCGAATATTTTCTATTGGCGTGAGTATTCTCTGTTGTAAGCAGGGTACATAACTATAAAAGAGGTACGTGGGGAATCAAGGACGACTCGCTGTTTTTATGATCTTACGGACTCATCGATTTGTACGATAGAAATAGATAATGTCAAAACAAGCCATAAACCCGATTCGATAACCCACACCTACAATACTAATCGATATTATTACCAGGACATAAAATCATCGCCAGCTACCGTTTTCTTTTCAACAAATAATATACGACCGACGACAATAAAATAAAGAGTAATCAAATTAAACTACGAACTCATCGCATCCCAACCTGTGTCGGTCAGTTTACTCAGATACTCTATAAAAAATCAGTTTGTTATATTTCCATCTTCTATTATTCACATAGCCACATACAAATACGCACATCCTAATATATTACTTGAATGGTACTTCCGCCGGTGACGGTGGCGGCCAGTCATACCTTAATGATTGAAAATTATCGTCATTATTAACGATAATAGTAATTTTATAATCGTAAGTCATTCCATAAGGCAATCCGAGCCCTAAAACCGGAACTCTATTCAATTACTTTCATTCATATACCTCCAGTATATATACGAGTACGAGTTCATTCATAGTGAATTTTCTCGCCTCTCTATATAATGCCAACGGCAAAGACTTCCCGCCCGAATACAGGCGATTTTTGTACATGAATCGGACCATATACCTACGTAGACAAGATGCCATGGGCACCGAAATCCGACGAGAACGGAAAACGAATAACCATATTGTGACTTCTTCTCTCGTATACGTCTTATATAGTCCATCTCTCTATCCATAATACATGCTAACGTGAAGCATACAATGAATTCCGACGGAATTCATTGACTGGAAGATTTTTTTTTTATGAATGAAACGTACGAATTCGCTGGACCGTATCTGCTGTGTTACTATTACAGCCTACGCAGGTCGTTTTATCTCTGTTTTTCTCGCCATCTATCTCATACCTGCGTATATTATCTAGTGCTGCTAAAGGTATTGTGTTTCCGCCAATTCAAAGATGCTGGTTCAGAAGTCGACGTAGTGAATGATAAAAGAATACCGACAACGGGGTGAAAAAATTCGCGGAAGCAGGTTGATTTCGTCGAGTAGGGTATAAATGCCCATAGAAAGACATAAGTGAGTTAAAAATCAATCAAATTTTGATTCTTCATCAGTATTTTTTTTTAATGTTTTCGTAACTAAAAAGTTTGAATTTTAGTGCGTTAAATAATTGCTGGAAAACGTCTTCGATCGCTATGAAAATAAATATGTATAATTCCAAGTCCGAGAAAACAACCAATAGCCTCGGAATTGAACAGAAAAATATACCTATTGCCAAAATTTCAAAAAAAATTTAGTAAGGGAAGGGGCTAATAATAATTATGGATAAAAAATCCAGTGAAAAATACCTAACTCTCTTTGATATCTTATTGAAGTGCCAGAAAGCGACATTTTAGGAATTTTAATATAGTTTGCAGAGGAATACTCAAACTGGGGGGGAGAGGAGTGAAAAATGAGAAATTTGTCGGCTGGCATTTGCTTCAAATAGTACGTACTTTTACAAATACATCCTATTGCCTTTGGAGGGAGTAAATACAATCCAAAATTTTTCATGGTGATTGCTGATTTATTGCCTACGAAATTTCAAAGCCTTTTTCGCCTCAACTCTTTTGCTTCTCATTTAAATATGATTTAAACGTGTGTGTTCGAATAAAAAATGGATAAATTTTTGAAAAAAAAGTGAATTTTCAGGCATCAAAAGGTGTATTTTTTTCAGTATTTAAATAGAAAAATCTCTTTCGCCAGGATATTTAAATGAAATTTTTTCCTCCGAGACTCTGAACATTGAGTTTTGAGCGAGAAGTTCAATTAGTGGTTTATTGGCCCAACTTTTGAATCCACTATGCCCACTTCACAACTTCTTAACCTGAAAACAATTGACTTATTTTTATCCAATTGAAGATTTATATTTAAAACAAAAAAGAGAAAAAATAAATACCATCCAAGCAAAACCAGGAGCAAAAATTTTGGAAAAATTGCAATTTTAACCACAAACGATTATTGTGGAGTTTGACGACTCGGACTCGGTCAAATTTTGGGGAATTTTATCGAAATATCTACAGCTGAAATATTAGAATAATTGCCTAATTTGAAATATTTTACAATATTTATACTTCAGCATTTGCCAAATATCAATCACGAGGCAATAGGCTTGATTTTTCGAAAATTTGTGGTCAATCTAAAAATGAATAAGAAAAAAAATCAAAACCCTAGATAAATAATACCCCACGATATTTTTTCGTTATCAGGAAAAAACCGAAGTTAACAATACCTATTGAAAGAGTAAAAAATCAGAAATTTTCCATCAAGATGGATTTTTTCGAATCAAAGTAAAAAACATCCCTCCTAAAAAAAATCATTATTTCTTAAAATTTTTCCCCACCAACTCAATTTTCCCAAATAAAAATATTATTCAAGGCGCAATTTTTAAACTGAAGTCATATTTTTCAGATATAGGGGGAGAGTGGGAGCATGCTTCCGGTGCCAGTTTTCCATGCTCTCCTCACAGCAACCCTATAATGGTCATGATATTATTTTTTAAACAGAAATGTTACCTATTGAAATAAAAGAAAAAATTCGAAAAATATTTTAAGTCTCCTGAATTTTTTCGCCCCCCCCCCCATCATCAAGTTTTATCGAGAATGACCCAATTTAAAAACTAGCCCAAGTGCATTATTGACTAAACTAAAGCGTTTGTAAAATTTATAATTTGGTAGAAATATGGAATGAATTATTTATTGAACAAAAATTACAAGAAAAATTAATTTATCCGAAACAAAGAATTTCGTAACGGTTTTTACGGATACGAAAAACGGACAGAAAATTTGCACAAAAAAATGGACAAAATTTTAGGAATAATTCTGGTAAATCTTGAAAACAAAATAAAAATGAAAGGTGGTAGGTGAGTTTAAAAAAAATAATAAAATAATAGTGTCAAAAATCCATTATGAAAATTTGAAAAAAAAAATTTTATATGGCAAATCATGAATATTTAAAAAATAGGATCAATCTGGTTGCATTTTGAGACAATGCTCCTCCATTGTTCAAATACATTACCAAAAATGTCAAAAAAATAGTTGCATCGAAAATTAAAATTTTTCAATGATCTGAAATTCCAAATTTTCATTTAAAAAAATTGGCAATGAACGATTTTTGATTACATAATTGGTGAAAATGATTATATCTTTCAGATATTGAATTCAGAATTGATGGAAACAATTTTTATGAATTTCAATTCAATATTTGAACGATATAATTATTTTCACCAATTATGTAATCGAAAATCATCCTTTGTCAATTTTTTTTCTATGAAAATTTGGCATTTCAGATAATTAAAAAATTTTGATTTTCGATACAACAAAATATTTTTTGAAATTTTCGGCAATGTATTCGAACAATGGAGGGACATGGTCCCAAAAAATAACCAGATTGATCGTTTTTTTTTCAATATTGATGATATGCCAAATTCAATTTTTTTTCAAATTTTCATAATGGATTTTTGACACTATTATTTTATTTTTCTAAAAGAAAAACCACGAAAAACCACCTTTCGTTTTTATTTTGTTTTCAAGACTTACTAGAATTATTCCTTAATTTAATATTTAATTTTTTAAATTGCGGTACACAAAAGTCAGTTTTTCAAGTTTAAGTTTCATTTTTTTCATTCCGGATTTTAGATAAATTAATTTTTCTTGTAATTTTTGTTCATTAAAAAATTAATTCCATATTTGTACCAAATTATAAATTTCAGAAAGTTCTAGTTTGATCAAGAATGCACTTGGGCCAGTTTTGAAATTGGACCATTCTCGATAAAACTTTTGATTGGGAGGGAGGCTGATAAAAATTCAGAAGTCTTAGAATACTTCTTATTATGAGAATCTTTCCAGATAATACTTTAATTTGCGCTAGTTCAGCCTCAGGATCGAAAGGGTTAAGTATCTACTTAGACTTATTTTTCCCATTTCTAAACTAAGGCGTGTTTAAGGAAGTTGTCCATGTCGAAGTGATCTTTGGTCTAAATCACCCTCTCCCTCCCTTAAAGACTGAAATTTAAAAAAAAATTATGAAATTTCAGTTTTTGGAGGCCTTTTTCTGCAAAAATTGTCGCTTTCGTAGTTGTACTCTAAAGGAACTTAATAAGGACAAAATGGCGCTTAAAATCGAAAAAGTGCTGAATTTGACTCAGAAGTTTTGTATTTTTCGTTCTAAATTCATTTTTTTCGTTTTACCATTTTGAAGGCATGAAGGCTTTTAGATGCATTTTTCTTCATAAATTTTTGCCTTCGCTCTGCTCAGCCTCAATAAATTATTTTAAAGACCTGAATAATGGATATTTTTTGTAATTTCATAAAAAATCACATTCTTTCTTGCTACTCGTCCCCATGAATGATTGCCTGACTAGGTCACTGATAATTTCAACTCATTTTTCTTCAGGTAAAAATGATGGGAAAGTAATTTTTAAAATATTAATGAATTCTTATTTGTACTTCTACTTCAATGTTTTGTTTGGTGACTTGATTTTTTTTTTCGAGAGGTATTTCTGCGAAAACCTAAATTATTTTGATTGGGGAGGGGAGGGGGTGTAGCTCGTAAACTTGAGAAACATCCTGCTAAAGATGTTTCATTTTTTTTTAGACACTTTGAATAATTTTTTTGCTCGTCATTTTTTTTTAGTCCTGGAGTTGGATAATTTTTCGAAAATTAGTCTGTAATTTCGATGTTTTACCCCCCCCCCCAATTTTCCAACTGTGGTACCTCAATGAGCTCTGATCAAAAAGGGTTCTAAATCATCAGGACGATTAACTTGATCCAGTTAAAGTCTAACGTAGAATTTGAACACTCAACCTGAGCCCAAGCTAAAAAAAAGTAGGCCCATTTCAACATCACTATACTCTTCTAGTCTTCTTTTTTTTTTTGCATAAATGGCTCTCTGTTGTCGACAGAGCCCAGCCAACACGCAGCATAGCTTTTATATGTAAAATTATATTTCATTACGTAAATGTTGTGAGAATATGATTTTTTTAAATGTTAATCCTGGTAAAATAAATCGTTTTGCATCCCTCTTTTCGAAAAATATTTGTCAAACAAAAACGACTTCCATTTTTAAAGCTTTCGTCGAAAGCTTTCTGCGTATATACGTTCGGCGCGTATACACGTATATACAAATAGCAGGTTTCAATATGTATTATAAACGAAGGGAGGGAGCAAGAGAGAGAGACTCAAAACCCCGCGTTATACTTTGGCGCATTTTAGTATAAAAGTTACGAAGAGAGGGAAGCAGGGAGCTCGGTACAGCCGATTCGTTAAGTTGTCTACATTATATGGTTATATCAGAGGATAATATCGGGCTATTTGTTATTCAATAAGAGACGCAGGTGTATATATTAAAACTAGGCTGGGGTTGTTGTAAGACTAGAAAAAGCGGGGTAATTGTTTGACTGCGCTACGTACAAATACGCGTGAAAAAAAAAAAGACACGACTATAGGGTGTCCTGAAATTATTCTAATTTTTTTTCCTCTTTCTATAATATGTGTTCGTGTACCTTAGACTAGAAATAGCTGAATTATTCTTCGAACGAATACGTACGTGTAATTAGTCAATTTCTCGTCGTCGTCGGGTCGGTATTATATAAGTATGTGATAAAGTTAACATGGCGAAACGTGATACGGCGGGGATAAATTACCGAACGCTTATTTGCGGTGCGTGTCGAGGTATATACCCTCATCTCAATTCAATAGGGAATATTGTAATCCTTCCGAATCCCTTGTAGATAAATAAATTCGCTGCTCGTATAAATGTTTTCAACTTTTGGACTACATGAGGATGAGGAATATATGTACAGTGATACGAGACGACTTTAATCATTGAATAACATTAATACGTAATAGAAAAACGCTATAGGGTGTAAGGGTGGTGGATTTTTTTTTGGCGGTGAACCTACGTAACCTATTGGAATTGGTAGAGGATTTTCGAAGTGTTGATGGGGTTTCGGGTTTTTTGAAAAATTGAGTCGGATTTTTAGCGTATCTGTGTCCTTTTATCGTTTGGTTTTTTTCTGATTGATTATTTACTTGAAGGATGGTTTTGTGCGGTGTAGTCTCGAATAGGAAAGTTGAGAGATGGGATAGGATTGAAAGGGTATTTGGTGATGGGAATGTTTGATTTTATTCTAATATCAATAAGTAAATTGTAATTGAATGTAGATGATGAAGAAATTAGGTTTAGGTATTCTTTGGAAATTCGTTATTTTGTCAGAATAATGTGACCTTTTTGATGTAGGTATAGGAAAAAACCCATTACCGATAAAACGTTTGAAATAGCGAATGATAGAAGTTGTTAAAATATGATTTCGTTGACAAAAAAAAATAGCAGTTGAAAAAAATAACATTTTTTACCAAAAATGACAATTTTTACTTTGAATTGACAAATTCGACTCGAAAAAATTACAATTTTGACAAAAATAACAGTTTGTACCAAAAAATGACAGTATTATTGATAAAAAATGACGAGTGACAAAAAATAACAAATTTTACCTTGAAATGACAATTCTGATCAAAAATGACAATTTTTACTTTGAATTGACAATTTCGACTCAAAAAATTACAATTTTAACAAAAGTTATAGTTTGTACCTACCACAAAAAATGGCAATATTGACAAAAATAACAATTTTTACCTTGAAATGACAGTTTTTACCTCAAAATGACAATTCTGACAATAAATTACAATTTTTCTCTTGAAATGACAATTTTGACTAAAAATAACAATTTTTACAAAAAATGACTGTTTTGACCAAAAAAATTACACTTTTGACTAAAAATCACAGTTTTGACAAAAAATGACAATTTTTACAAAAAAATGACAATTTTTACAAAAATGACAATTTTGACAAGAAATGACAATTTTGACTAAAAATAACAATTATGACTAAAAATAACAATTTTTACAAAAAATGACTGTTTTGACCAAAAAAATTACACTTTTGACTAAAAATGACAGTTTTGATAAAAAATGACAATTTTGACAAAAAATGACAATTTTGACAAAAAATGACAATGTTGACAAAAAAATGACAATTTTGACAAGAAATGACAATTTTGACTAAAAATATCAATTATGACAAGAAATGACAATTTTTACAAAAAATGACTGTTTTGACCAAAAAAATTACACTTTTGACTATAAATGACAATTTTGACAAAATATGACAATTTTCACAAAAAAATGGCAATTTTTACAAAAATGACAGTTTTTACAAAAAAATGACAATTCTGACAAAAAAACTGGTGATTTTGACTAAAAACTGAGAATTTAAACCAAATATGACCACATTTGTTGGCTGGTACGTAACAGGAGCTAGGAGGTTGAGCCGCAAAGCGGCGCAGTCGCCTAGTATGTTATAAAAACCTACGAAGTTATTTAAGAATTTCGTAAAAATTGGAAAAATCTCAATCAGGGTGTCTAACAGGTGCTCAAAGTGCTGAAAAAAGGTCCTCCGTTTGACAAGGTGGTGCTGAAAATCGAAAAAGTGCTGAAAAGAAGAAGATGGCTCAAAAGTCATGCATTTATCGCTCGAAATTCACTTAAACACTTTTTCAGTTTACATAGGCGGAACTAGGGGGGATAGGGGGGTTGTGCTCCCTGATGAGGAATTAGCCCCATCCCCCCCGCGAAATTTAAAGCATAAGAAAATTAATTTATACTTAAATTAGCCCTCTTTGGTAACTGAAATGTGGGAGGGAGATGTGAAATTTCAGCTTAAAACCGTATTTTTTTTTGTTAAAATTTACATCAATCCCATTTTTTTTTTGGATACCATCCCTTGAAATGAAAGACATTCTGGCTGTTTCATAGATTGTCATGTTGATTTGTTTCTACCCCCTTTTCATTCTTTGAAATTTCAATTTTTTAGTCGTTTGGATTCATTAATAAATATG
>FIZU01014925.1:0-24746 GCA_900064475.1 Pseudococcus longispinus | reverse complement strand
TTTTTTCTTTTTTTTTTAAATTATCAATGGTAAATGGAATTTTTATGATTTTTGAAAAAAAGCTTGACTTTTTGAGTAAATTAGTAAAAAAGCTTGACTTTTCAGGACCAGCTTGACCTCAAGGCAAAAAGCTTGACTTATCAGATAGCTTGACCTGTTATACACCCTGTACACACCCTGAAATACAAAAAAAAAACTCACCACATACGATAAGTATCGATATGGATTTGAGAACCCGATACAAGAAATCAATTTCATTGAATTTTTGAAAAATTTTCAACTTTATAAATTCATTCGATTTTCTGTCTCTCTCTCAAATTAAGTAAAACTTCAGCTGATTTTTATTGGTAACCTATATCAACTTGAAATCTCTGATTCAACTACTGAAATATCTGTCACCACATCTTTACAAGTTCGATTAAAATTACCCCACTCAGTTAACCTCTCCATCACACCCACGTCTGAAATATTTATCTACAAAAATCCTCTAACCATCGATGACACCTCAATAGCATTCACACGCACAGCTCATTAACCCCAAGCTGCTGCACATCGTACACCCCCATGCGGCACAAATAGAGCATTGTAATCGGGCTACTCTACACGATAAAGCGAAGAAAAATATGTTAACAAGGGCTATATTGAATACATCAAAACCTACAAATGTAGTTAGCCACTGGCAAACCCGCTTAAAGATTTTAAACGGCTTTGGCGAAAAATTAAAATAGACCACATCGGATTACTGCGCAGATTTACGCGTGTTCTCGCCACCAAAAATCCAACCTAATCCTCTTGTTATCTCAGCTAGCTTCTCGGATCACACAAACATATACATCGTGTAATATTGCAGCAAAAATTCTCGCATCGGCATCAGGTAAACGACGTCGACGGGCTGCACACTTCGTCGAATTTAATATCCAGCTAAAACGTTTATACATAAAACCCTAGTGTGGTATTAGTTTAACAAAAAAAAAAAAATAAGGTGAATAAGGTTTCGCGTGAATAGTACGTCGCGCCACGCGGGGTCTACGACTATTCGTCTCTATTTACCATACCTATGATCGACATCGGCAGCCGAACTGGTGGTCAACTTTCTAGCCTGCCTCTGAGACAAAACATAGCTGCAAAATACCCACTACTCTGGGCTCGGTTATGTGCGTGTCATTGTGTGTTATTTTCAACAACTGTCACTTTCAATAGAACACCCCTTGTTAGCGGATCCCCGTCTTGCTCGATTCAACACCCCGGTCGCGCCAATTTTTCAACTAGTCATAGTCGAATTTCCGTATCCGCGCTAAGGGTAGCTACGTCGGGTTTTTTGTTTATTTTTATCGGCGCGCCACAACCCCCTTTCGACGTTGTTATGTAACATTAACGAATAGAGACGTTATAGAGGTAGGCAGCATGCTATATATTTATACTCTTCACATAAACAATACCATCTCTTGACTCGTAGGCGCCTGCGGTGCGAGAATACCGCGTAACGTGCTACGTCAGGTTTTATTAGTACCTCTGCGTTCACCCTGCCTCCTTTGGCTGCACTATTCACGATCCGATGCTGGTCGCTCCTTATTAAATACGTACGAGAGTCGATAATATAGTCGAGCACCTGAAAAAGGCACTAGTTTTCGAGATTCGCTTCAAGAATGCAAACCCAACTATGCAGCATCCAGTCATCCACTTATCACTGACATAGTCACCCTGATCGATCCATACTCATCACGTTGACAGAATTGCGCATCATCTTTATGGTGCTCTCGACGGTATTAATATTCTATCCGCATGAGTCTGCATGCGTATCGATATAGAACGGTTTCCTGCAAACATCGCAGTACACATAAGTCACATGTACGACCAGCGAAAACTGGGTTGCTTACGTAAACGGCTCTTTTTATTGCTAAATGATCGACCAAAGTATACGCGATGTTATTTTTTTCCACCATCACAGGCGAATCTCTCGGGGTGCTTGAACGATAAAGAATGGCTGTGTATGGCCTACAAGGCTCGACTTAAATCTGGTTTTGCATACGTACACGCCGTGCATTTCGTTTCTATTTATTCCTTCAGAAATTGTATGCCTACTGTAGGTAGCGCAGCATTGTCGAAACACGATGACCACGCAATCCATGACGCCATCGAAGTGTGTTGACAATTGACACCAATATTCATGTATGTTCGTACTTCTGTGTTCACGGGAAAAGGTGTAAGGGGCTCAAAAGTAATTTTACTCGCATATTTTAATGAAAAAATGTTGAAATTTCAGCTTTGAATGCCTTTTTCTGCAAAAAGTTTTCACCCTCGCTTCGCTCAGCCACAATAAATTTACGTGGTGTCATTTTCTTCTCAGACATGATTGGGTTGAACAAGATGAACAGATTAAAATGAAGTTGTGGATATTCTATCAAAAATCACATCTGAGGCTTCTACTAACCGAACATTTGAAATTTCAGTTTTCTTGATTGTACTCCCATATTCGTACTTATTGAAGTATGACACGAAATTAAAGATTTTCTTCAAGCATTTCTTCATTTGTTTCCCAACTCGCATATTGAGGAAGCTGAAAGTGAACTAGATAACAACAAAATTTAAACAAAAAAACCAAAATAAAAGCAAAACTGGCAATAATGACCAAAGAAAGAATAAGAAAGACAACAAAACGATAGCCTGAAAAAAAAATTGATAATGACTAAGTAATTCCAATCTCTGTACGTATTCGTATAATAATACTCCGGAGCCTCCTCCGGTATATCAATCGCAAATACCGTAATACCACTGACGAGCTGTCGGCCTGTCGAGCCGCCGACTTTGAGCCATTATTGCTGCTGCGGTCGTCGCTCAGATGTGGTTTTCGCTTAATATGGGCATACGATTGTCGCGCGTATTGCAGAGAAATTCTCATAGTTGGCCGGCGGCATCGTATTATTCGCGCATAGAGAAAGTCATCCATCGCGCCATAAATCGAAAGCCAAACGATAAATATAATAAGATACATATTTTTCATTCTCTATTAATACAATATTCCATTTCTATGTTTTTCTCTGTTACAGCAACAGCATCAGGACAGACATCAGATGCTCTTCGCCGCATACGATCCGTCCAGAGACCTAAGCCCGAATTTGCCAACCACCTCGTGCCAAGACTCCATCACCAGTCTGTCTGCCGGCAGCGGTGCACCATCTCGCTCAAGCAGCAATAGCGGTTGCAGTACGCCCAATACCACCACCAGAGTTGGCATGTGTTGCACATTCAAAGAAGAATACGAACAAAACGAATACCCAAAGATTCCCTCAACCGGCGGTTGCCAAGACTGCGGCCAACACAATTACCCGAAAGATTTCAACAACCATAGGCCCGTTTGCAAAACCGAAAACGACAGCTCCGATTATTACGAATATAAGAAACCAACGTCCAACGAATACGCTAACCAAATAGAAAGCAAATCCGAGAATCCGATAGGGTCTCCGGAGGACGATATTTTAAAAATGTGTGCCGGTTGTGGACGCCAAATATCCGATAGATTTTATTTATACGCTGTCGATAGACAATGGCATGCGTCGTGTTTGCAGTGCTCGCAGTGTGCTAGAACTTTAGACCACGAAGTTACTTGTTTCGCCAGAGATGGAAATATTTATTGTAGGAAAGATTATCAAAGGTAAGAAACGTTTTCGATATTAAACTAATCTATTATCGTAGGTAATATTTTAACGACTTTTTAAAGAAAATTTTATGTTTTGAACAATTTTGATCCTATTTCAATCATTTTTGATGAAATTTGGCCAAATATTTGTACGACTTCAACAATTCTTTACTCTTTCTGCAACTTTTACCACGAATCAAACAATTTTAACGAATTTTCATGCAATTTCAACCGTTCTTATGACGTTTAGCCAAATTTGTCAACAATTTCAACAATTTTTGATATTAAATCGGCGAATTCTCTCCCAACGAGCTCCTCTGGCTGTATTCGTATCCTCCGCAGGAGTCTCACCATTATCAACCTCCACGTACATGAAAAAAATTCACTCCAGCGTACTCGTACCTCGAAGCAGGAGACAAACGTCGACCAAAATGTTTCATTTCGTACATAAAAACCATCTCGCTGCGTACCATAAACTGTAACTAGAAACCGCTTCGCACTCGCGTACCCAAACCCGAGCTGTCCAATTTTTGGCAGATTTACGACAACGACCAACGTGTGGGAAAGAGGTGTGCGCGTAAATTATGACGCCTATGGCTCATTGCGGCCGCGGCCACCGCCATCATAACGGATACGGTCAGAAAAACTTATCAAGTAGCCGTGCATCGTACTTCGTACATGGCTCGTTGTTCTTTATACATCTCCAGCAGTCAGCCTATAGCGTAGTATTTATTTAGCAGGTCAGCGGAAAAATTACCCTGCTCGGACCATGTTAACTAAATTAGTTTTGTAAACAGAGACAATGAGCGAATAAATATTTCAAGAAAATTACCATCACTTCGGAACACGTCCATATCCGCGCCCGTTACAATGGTCAAGTCCATCTTTCTTTGTCTCTTCTCTTCGCCTCTCCTTCCACGCTCTTTATCGCGTACCATCTTCAATGTACACCATATGCCCTTCCAGTCGCATTCAGTGACGGGTAGACCATCAGCAAAAATTAAGATAAAACTTCTCGCCACTACCAATCATGCCGATGCGATGAGAGAAATGATACCGAGAAACCATTCTTATGTGGGTTTTTTTCGGTTTCGTTTCACTTCGCCATTTTATGGTTTCCTTTTTTTTCCGTCTCTGATGCTTGAATACTCGCGGTGAGGCTACTGCACCAAGCACAATGCGTAATTTCGGTATAAAATGTGCGATTTTTTCGACTATTTAACTCGTCAGTCAACGGACTGCGGACTTGGAAGGCCGTAAAGAGTGATGGATTACTTTTGTTGGGACCTATTCGAGTTGAATAGATTTGCAGACGCTTGGAAAAAGGCGAAAGCGCAACGAGTGCTAAATTACTGCTGAGGGAAACGCGTTAATAAATAATTAAAGCAGTCTGTTTTTGGAAACAAATAGGAACATTGAACCGAAACTCAGAATATGTAGATACAATTTCGATAAGTCCACATTTCTGTAAATAGACTGCATGAAGCATTTTCAGGCTGTCTGTAACAAAATTTCCAAATCAAAATTCAGCACTTTTGCGGACCATTTTCACAATTTTGTAATATCTTCAGCAAGATGTTTCTCAAATTTACGAGCCACTTCTTCAAATAATGTATTGCATCCAAGCGAAGCAGGGGAGAAAATTTTTGCAGAAAAAGACATTCAATAGATAAAATTGCTTCAAAATAATAAATTGAAAAAAAAATTCAATGAATTTTGAACGAAAAATGCAGTAGGTCCTTTCTATTGCTTTTCCTTTCAGGGGATTGACTTGAAGGTATAATTTTTGTCCAGAAGACACGTCTAATAATTGACCAAATAAGCTGAAATTTCTATGATAGATCAAGTCCTACTGGGAATAGAAGCCTACTGAATTTGAGAAAAATTGGTGAACCGGTTCTCAAATTATTCGTCAAATGTCTCTAACCCTTGAATGTAGCAGTTACGTATTTGCAGCGTTAGTTTTTCAAATCTACGGGTAACATCAAATTTTTTGGACAGAGTGCCCTTTATTACTGACTGAGGATGAAGATCTTTCTTCCAATATTAAGACTGTTGGAGGAATTTTCGAATTTGTGACGCTTATCTGTCAAAATTCACTCGTTGATAACACCTACAAGATGTTAGCTCCAAATTGAACTGTATCACTGCTCTCTAGGAATCATCCCACAGTCACACCATCTTCATCCTCAATGAAATATACTCGTAAATCAAGCCATGAATTTTGGAAACCAATTCTTTCCTCCTTCTACCAATCCTTTCGTCTGCAACACTCATCTCAGCCATGTTTCGGACGATTTGCATCCAACTAAATCTGTATTTTCGATCGACTCGTGAATTAGTGCGCTGTTTGGGAGGTACGAAGATCTATTTGCTTGCACGGTGTGGTACGTCTACGACTCTACGGTGCGGGCATTGCGTGCCAATGGCAGATCAAATGCAATGTTGTTCTTCGGCTCATATACAGATCGCGTATACCGATACAACATCTGGTCGAGCTCGCGAGAGAGCACATCGCAATCGTCTCCACCTTGTCTTGGCAACCGGATTTTTCAAACATAGTGCACCTCTCTCTGCAGACTCGCATTCGATATCGTATAGACTTTTTTACCTAATGGAAAAAGCGGTTACCATGTTATTTTCTCGCGGTTGCTTCCTCAGCCAGCTATGGTACAAGACCCAGACTTAGAGACGAGCGCAGAAAAAATTACACACCTTCCTCTATCGTCTTCGATTCTTTCGCACGTACGAAATGATCGCGTTTTAAACAGAATTTACCTTACTCGCGCATCCGACAATTCTCTTCGAGAGGCCTTGGAACATCCTAAGGTACCGGATAGAAGGGGTTGGGGCACAACACACGTATACCTACGTATAAGTACAACCTTTGCCAATAGCGTATGTGCTAGCAACGTGGACGCCAAGCACTTTGTTGGTGGCCACAGTGAAAAATCGTGACCAACCGTAACATAACTTTACATGTCGATTGCTCTACGGCACACAACACCCAGCCATGTTCCGATCATACTCCAAACCACTGCACGTCTGCTACTTATTGGTGTGTACGTTCAAGAATTTCGCCTGCTTCTTTCCTTATGCACCTCGCTCAGTCTGCGCCTTTTTTTTTCTTCTTCTTTTTCTATTTTGTACTATTACTCTGTTATAAAGCCCTCTTTCGTCGTGCCCTCGTGTATTCTTCTCTCTCTCTTTTTGCCAATACGTTTCTCTCGACTTTATCTTTGTATATATTTTTTTTTCTTCAAACCTTTAAGGTGTCTGCGGTGGTGTGGCTGCGTGAGCCTGTATGTTTGTACGTACAAGTTCGCGTATCGATGATGGCGATGGTGCCAGGCGTAAAATACGTAGGTAAACGTACATACGTACATAGAGCTGAAGTCTATGTACCATACGTGTATTCGACACGTATATACCTATACATATACTGGTAATATGTATTCGTATTCGATGTAACAGGGTACGTGTGGTATAATTGCACGAATCTCTGCGGTATAATTCACCTCTGGCCTCAGCCGTCGCAGGTACTACTCCGATACTCCTCCGAGTCTTGTCAAATATCTCGAGTACATTTTTCCGCCAGCATCGGCCAAGTGGTCTCCGCATATAGCGAACCTTCGTCACGCCTGTTGCCTGTGCGCCGCTTCGGCCGGATCCCGAAACAATAGACAACGATTCGCCAAACACGCTGAAAAATTTCTACACACGGTTGTACCTACATATTCTCATTCTGGCCGCGTGAAACCAGTGGATATCTAGCCATCGACGTAGGTCTGCTTAGGTATGCAGCTTGGTACACGAGGACATGTGCGATACGTCTCAAAAAATACGCTGCTAGGAGAAAAAAAATACATGTTCGAGGTACCAACGTATAGAAAAATTTTCCCACGTGGCTGGGCTCTTCTTTTACGTCGTCAACGACGACCTCGCTCGCTACGATGGCTCTCCATAGTTTTGGCCGCCGTTTTTGGCAGCAACCAAGCGAAACTTCCATGTCAAAACGTCAAAACAATTATATTATTGTACGAGCTACCTCCATCCCTGCATCGTATCCGCGTTCCGTCGCCCGAATAATATTCGAAAAAAAATCTACATTGATGTGTCATTATGACACAAACATTTCAGTCGAAAAACACATCTGTTTGATGCCCCTGCATGGTGTACAACCGTTTCATATGCTAACCGGTTATTCGAAATGAAAAAATTTGCAAATACGTCAGTCACTCGAGTTGGGGTATCGAACGAATTCGTAAAGCTTCAAGAATACATATTTTATTCGCCAACTCCATCACTTTCTTTGCCACAACTTCGATGACCTCACAATCTCACGCATACGTTGATTCGGCCTTACCAAAGTATACCTTAAATTACCTTTTATGACTAAAATACGTCATTCGAAACACCTGAGCATTTAGTTCGATCTTATACAAGCCAGCAATGAGACATAAAAAGAAAAATATCTGTATCATTCGAGGTTTGCAGCATGTACGAATACTTCAGCTTCCTCAACCAGCAGCAATCTTTTCCTCGAGTTATACCCTTTTGTAATCGACTGGTACTGCAACGATATCCACTTTTTTATACATTCTGCCAGTTATCCAACAACCCTTACCAAGTAAATTAAAAAATTCCTGCCTCGTGCATCGAGATTTTATAATAAACTAACGAACCGTAACATCGGTGTGAGGAAGTACTTGGAATAATCGACCTTGGTGACATCGGAAAAATACACACAAACAATGTCTATCTACCTATACATACACATTCGACCGTATCCGTGTGTTTTTATTTTCAGATAATCATTTTTTGAAAATATTTGCCGTTATTACGAGTGCTCCAAGTAATTCCATAAATCGAGATACGAAGTGTATGCTCAGTGCTCACAGCGATAACGTACGAGTTGTACGTATCGATCAAAGGTTGATAAGTATATTTCGAATCTGGAAACCGATGTAACGGTTTCGGTGCTGATATCGTTCATGAAACGTTGAGTAAATATACAAGAACGATTATCGAGTACTCGTTATGTACGAAATACAGAGATCAATTCGAATCGTTTCCTCGAAAAGTCGAGACAAACAGAAGTTGACAGTATTGGGGGGGGGGGGGCAAAATTGTCAATTTTCAACTCTAATGAAATTTTTTCCGATTTTTCTACTCAAACCGCATAAAAATAATGAAATTTTCATGAAAATGATCAAAGAAATTGTGAAAATATTTCAGATTTTCATAAACATTATTAAAAACATGATGAAAATGATCAAAAAATCGTGAAAATTGTTGAAGATCTCTTAAAAATCGTTAAAATTTTCAAAAAAAATCATTGAAATTACCGTGAAAATCATCATTTTTGCAATTTTTTCAACGATTCTAATGGATTTTTGTACAATTTTCACAATTTTTACAATAGTTTTAAGAAATTTTACGAAAATTTATCAAAAGTGTGACGTTTTCCAAGATGTTTTAGCCTCTTTTAAAACATTTTTCAACAATTATTATGAATATTTAAACAATTGCCACAATATTTCCGACAATTTTCATAATTTTGTCGAAAGGTTTTCAACAATCTTTATAAAATGTAAGTGATTCAACCATATTTTTAACCTTTTTAATGATTTTTCGAGTATTTCTTCAATATTTTTACCGATTTTTCAAATTTTTTAATAATTTTAACATTTTTAGTAATTCTAATAATTTTTTTACTGACTGTTGTGAAAATTTTGATAATTTTAACAATCTTAACAACACTTTCAACAGTTTATACAACTTTTTGCTCATTTTTACAATCTTTTTACAGATTTTTGTGAAGATTTAAACAATTTTAATATTGTTTTCGGCACCTTTGACAATTTTTCGACCGATTTTTGCAAAGGTTGCAGTAATTTTAACAATTTTAACCACTTTTTCAACAGTTCTGATAACTTTTTGACAATTTTTACAATCTTTTCACTGATTTTTGTAAAGATTTCAACAATTTTAACAACAGTTTCGACAGTTTTGCCAATTTTTTGACCATTAAAAAAAAATAGTTACCAATTTTTGTGAAAATTTCAATAGTTTTAACAGCATTTTTGATGGCATTGACAAATTTTATAACATTTTAGCTGATTTTTTTGACAAATTAAACTACTTCAACAACATTACTGTCAATTTTAATCATTTTTATTGATTTATATGAAAATTTTGACAATTTTACAAATCTTTGACGACTTTGACAATATTTTACTGATTTTTTGAAATCTTCAACAGTTTCATCATTATTTTCGACGATTTTCATTTTTTTTTTCCGAATAATTTTTCTCCAGATTCAACTAAATAATTAAAAATCTTTTAGGGCACATAAACGATCTTTTTTTTGCACAATATTTCATCTACTTTGCAAACTTTCAATTTTTTTCATTTTTTCCATTAGATTTTCATTGACTTTTTCACATTATGTCCGACTTTTTTGGACTTGTAAAAATTTTAAAATTTCCATTGACTTTTTGAACTTATAAAATTATGTCAGATTTTTTTGGAATTGAATGTTTGGACAAAAGAATTTTTTAGATTTTAAGTGAATTTTAGACATTATGTCAGACTTTTTTGAACTTTGAAAAATTTTCAAATTTCTATTGACTTTGAGGCATTATGTCAGATTTTTGTGGACTTGGAAAAAATTTAAGATTTCAAATAATTGTTTTTCAGATTTCTATTGACCCTGAATTCTCAAACATCAAAATTTCAAATTAGTCGTTTACTGTAATTTCGAACTTTAAATTTTGACAATTTTATTTCTTTGCCATGTATTTCCCACGTTTCTTCTGATAACAACTCGAACCTGATTACTTTTTTGTTATTTTCGTATCATTACACTTATTATTATACCAACTTTCGTCACGTCAATTTTTTCTTCACACCTTCGATTAATCCCAATCCAACGCATTCTCACACTTTTCAATTTTTCCACTCTATTTTTGTACCGTCGACTTTATCAACTCGTTTACGGTTCAAAATCATGAATTTTTCAAAGATCACCCATCGATATTATCACATTCACAACCGATAACTAGTTTGCATCTCTCATCACCAGATTAATCTGGCTGTGTGACCTTTACCGATACGTAAACTTCCAAAGGTATCTCTTCTCTTCTCTTTACCCAAAAAAGGAGCCTTTTTTCGATAATCTGTCCGAACTGCGCGTCAATATGTTTTTTTCCCTCATATCTACACATTTTATACCACTACATAGATACGAGCGAGCGCATCATTAACCGCAAATGACTCTCGGAGATAAAAATCGTTCAAAGGTAGTCTCTCTGTATGGCGCTGCTCTCGGTTACTTTTTTTTCCGCCGTTGGTAATTAAATGCCTATTTAACACTCGAATTCGTTATCGAACATCTGAGTACGCGGTTTCGGGTACCTTACGGATTATTTTAAATAGATTATCGTATTTATTATGTCTATTCTATCATTCCGAAGACGCATGTTCATTAAACCGTATACACCGGTACACTACTCTTGGGGAAAAAACCCATCATCGAGTTGATAACGAAACCCCGACATAAGCGAGAAAGATGAAAACACCGTGGCTTGGCTCGTTGGCGTTCATTTTTCACATTTATCTCGGCCACTTGTTGCCCGGTTTCCACAATGTTAGACACCTTTGATATCTTAAGCAAGTTAGTGTACTTTGATAAGGGAACCGTGTATATTGCTCCGCGCTATCGCACGTATCACCTACCGCAGGAATTTTTATCGCGTTATTTTCGAGTCCGGGTTATCGATAAAGTCAGCAGCGATTCTCACTCTTTTTCCCAACGCTGTGAGAAATAAAAAAAAACGCACCGAAAAACGCGTCTATTTTACGTACATCATAGGTAGTGCCTAGCGTTCTCCATATCACAGACCATCTGCTCGCTCAATACACCGAAACCGATAATATGCTGAAATTACTCGATTAAAAAAACACACGAAAAAACTGGTCCTTTTTACAACAAGAGGTAAACTTATACCATCAGAAATATGGAAAACCTTCGAATAATACGGCGCGTGCCGTCATCGTGTAAGTAGCTTTTGTCTCTGTATATCGATGCCGAATGTACCGGTGTAATAATGAGACACCTATAGCGACACGTTCTCTTAAAGAAGTTTGACTCGACGACGATGTTTAATCTTTACTAATTATGAGGGATAGACGCAGATGGTTCGAAACACCTTGATCAGTTTTTTTTTCTTAATTCAAATATACTGCTCGCCCACACCAATCGCATGCTCACTTGCTTACAAGTGCAGTATAGGAGAAAGTACATGTACTCTCGAGGATCGGGCTGAATTTGCGGCTTCTCGAGGTGGCTTTCACTATGAGTACACTCAGACCGCGAAATCTCCAGAATTTTCCATCGATGGTGGCGATATTTAACCCTTTCGTGCCTGAGAAGAGACCGACGGTTACTTTTAAACAGGTTTCGCGTGAATGTGATCTCCACGCGGGGAGGGGGGGTGAAATTATTTTTTGAAACTCAAAATCTCACATAGAAAATAGGATCAAAATCAAAGTTACCCACTTTTATTTTCCTGAGTGAGATTTGCTACAAATTGAAAAAAATTACACTCAACTACTCATCCCTAAAAAAGAAAAGAGTTTTGGTGCAACAATTTCAGTTTTCTCCCCTTCCTTCCAATTTTTTATCATTTTAATTTGACAAAAAAAAACAGGTTGAAAGTTCGAGTTGGAAATTAAGATATTTCAGAGCCCCAAATGACTCAAAATTAGAAATTTCCATACTTTCAGAAAATCAAAATCAAAATGACGAAATTGTAAGAGGATTTTCAATTTGAAATAAAAAGATGCACAAAAAATTTACTTTCAAAGTTTTTCTGACTTTCAAGAAAGTTTTTTTGTCAATATTTTATTTGAAAAAATGGATAGATAAAATTTTCCCAAACTCTTTTTCGTGCATTTTGAAGTGAGAATTTTTGAGGGAAGGATTTTCATTCGCTGCATTTTTCGAATAGAAATATATTAAATATCTGCAGAATTCGGCTCGACAGCAATTTGTGATAAAATCTTACACCTTCGCAATCTTTTAATCGAATTTTTCTTCCCTGGTTATTTTGTTGAGATCAAGGTAGCTTGTAAGAAACTATCAGGGTTTAATGGGACAAAAAAGTGTCACCCTTACTTATATTTTGACTCAGGAATCGATATTTTTCAAAAAACACTACTAAAATCTGATTTCCTGGACGACTTTTCATCAAAAAACAGTGGCCTATACAAAGGGATTGAGGAGGGGATGTCCAGAGAGCCTGTCCTCCCTGACGACTGAAAAGTTGGAAACAATTAAGTAATTCAAGCTTTTAAATGCCCTTTTTTGCAAAAATTTTCGTCCTCGCTCACCTCGGGCTCAATACATTCACTTATTTTGATAAAATAATGGGTATTTTTAAAAATGTTACACGAAATTTCAGGGTTTTTTCCTCAAGGACCCCCCCCCCCCACCGACTGGCACTGATCAAAAATGTGACCAAAACGTAACTAGGTAGCCAAACGTCAATTTTCATGATTTTTGACATGGATATGTCCTAAGGCTGAGGGTCCAAAAAATTTTTGCTTGACGTTTTGAAGTCATGAAATTTCGTCATCTTGGATGATTTTTTTTGCTTGAAAAAATTCAGCTTGTAAAAGTAGCTTAAAAAAGTGTGAAATCATCAAAATTTTCATAATCGTTCAACATTGCATTACATCGGTTAAAAAATTATAAAAATTGTTGAAATGGTCAAAAATTACATAAAAATCAGTACAAATTTTGTAAAAAATTGATAAAAATGTGGTAAAATTGCTTGAAAATGTCTTGAAAATTTGTGAACATATTGTAGAAATGGCTGCAAAATCAAGAAAACTGTCAAAAATGTTGTAAAAAATCATATAAACTATGGGGGAAAAATCAAAAAATCATGGAAATAGTCGAAAATGTTGTTAAAATTGACAAAATGTTGACAAATATCAGAAAAATATTGTAAAAATGGTCCAAAAAGTATGAAAATCGTAAAAAATTAAAAAAATTTTCATAAAAAACTTTTGAAAAATGAAAAAAAAATGATCAAAAATCATGAAAATCGTCAAAAATAATTGTCGAAAGTTTTTACAAAAATCACTAAAATTGTTGTAAAAACTGTCAAAAAAATGATAAAATTCTTCGAAAAAGTGTCGCAAAAATGGCCTGATTTACAATTTTCATGATTTTTTTACCCTTTCAGCGTACTTTTTCTAATTTTTATGAAAATTTATGAATTTTACAACGTTTTTTTTATGGCATTTCAAGCATTTTTACAAAATTTTTCAACGATTTTTACGATTATTTTCACGATTTTCGGTTTTTTTCATGGTTTTTAAAATCTTTTTATCGGAGTGTTTACTAATTTTTAGAAAATTTAAGAAATTTTCACCGAATTTCCAATGGTTTTCATGATTTTTTGACTCTACTTATTTCCTGTGTTTGATTTCAATTTTCAAAAAATTCTTTGAAATTTTTTTCCAACTTCAGCATAAAAATCATGTTTTTGAAAATCATAAAAAGGTAATCCATCAATTTCTTCCCAGGCACGAAAAAATTAAATCGACAAATACACTTTTCTTGGTAAAAAAAAACCATCATCTGCATAGGTCGATCGCCCCATACCCAGACACTTGCTCCATGACGTATAAAAAGGTACAGAGATGATCACATGGCACCATCTCGTATGCAGCAGCGCAGCGGTTCTTCAAAACAAACATTCGTACATCGTATATATGCCATTATCACCTGTATAATCTTAACCGTCATTTACTCTAATAATATTTTTTTTAATAGCCACCATACAGAGCCGGTGCGCGTATTCTCAATATGATTACTCCTTTTTCGCTCTCCTAGCAAAGGTGAGATTTTCTCAAGTAGTACAAGAAGGCGTTCCATATGCGTTCGATTGTGCTGGCGCGAAGCCTTACCAGAGACTTTTTTGTATAAGCTTGCGATAAGACCAGACGTCCGTTTACGAGAGATTTTTCTCGATATTGGTCCTAGTCGTCGCCTAGAAAGTCATACACAGAATTATATCAGAAGAGCATGGGAACCGCGGGCGCGGATGATTGTTTAAACACATACCGAGTATATGATTACCGTGCGCGTTCGGTTCGCTTATAATAATAGGCAGGTTAAACGCGATCGAAAACGCCTCGTTTTTGACAGGTAAAAATTACACGGTAGTGAAAATTGTCTAATCATGCTCGAGTGCGAGATTCAGGCCTACGTCGCATCGCCGAAAAAGAAAAAAAGATGCTCGAGAATGGTGAAAAAAAATTGTACACCTTGTCTTCTACCTATATACCTGTTATGCCTGGGTTACGAGTATATGTGTAAAATTTCGACACGTTAATTATCACCTGTGCCGATATACGTATGTGTGTGCTGTACACGTAATATTTTGATCGTGTCCCTAAACGCAAGCTGGGGACGTGCGGTCACGACCATCCGATTATTAGATATTTTTCCCTTTGCTTTTGAGAAAACGCCTTGTTTGACTTTTCACTCGTATGTACGCCTCTTCGGCACGGCGGCGGCTCTGGCTGATTATCAACTATATGGTCCAAGAGGGTGGTACCGATGTACGATCGTGATTGAAACCGCAGCGCCACTACGTGAAAGACCGATATTTATGCACGTATGCATCTATACCTATGAGTACGTGCGTAGCACAGGTATCTCTGCAGCGAAAACATGTTCACGTACATATACGTACCTACTTATGGCACCAATATAGGTATACGATCATGCAACAGTAGCTGCCAGCTTGGATAAATAAAAATATACCTATGAAATACGCACACATCGATATTATGATAAGCCCAGTGAACCTGGCTTTTTTCCAATCTTGGTTGAATTAAAATTTTCCATTGATTTTAAATTGAAATTTAATATATTCCCATTAATCGATTGTCCATTTGTGTTTGACAAAGTCGAATCAACACAGAAGATTCAATTTTCCAGGGCAATTCTGGCGATATTCTCATTTTCAATTTCAAAAATCGTGAAACGTTCGTGAATCATTGGATTTTCTACCAGCAACTCACTCGCTGACGAAATATCGTTCTACGAACGAATCATTCGAGAACGATGAATGATTGAATCAATACCGAATTGTTCCATAATCGAATCATTCACGAACGACAATTCTTCTTACAAACGAATCGCTCATGAAAGCCTGTATCAATTTCAAAAAAAATTTCATCGATGATTGAATCACCTCACAAACGAATCATTCGCGAACGATAAGTCATTTTTGAATTTATGAACGAATTATTTGTCATTGACTCATAACGAAATCATTTCACAATCGAATCATTCGCGAACGACAAATCATTTTACGAACGAATCATTCGAGAACGACTGAATCAATTCCAGTAAAAAATCGTTCACATACATTGAATCATTTCACAAACGAATCATTCGTGAACGTAAAAATTACTAATTAAATTATTCGAGAACGACTGAATCACCTAAGGTGGAAAATCATAGAATCATTCGAGAACGATTGAATCAATTCTGAAAGAGTTATTTACTAAACACTGAATCGTTTCACAATCGAATCATTCACGAACGACAATTTGTCTTACAAACGAATCGTTCGAGAACGACTTGATCAATTTCAAAAGAATTTGTTATCGAAGAATGAATCACCTTATAAAGCGAATCATTCGCGAACGACAACTCATTTTTGTTTTCACAAAAGAATTATTTGAGAACCATTGAATCGATTTTGAAAGAGTCGTTCACTCATGAAGGAATCATCTCACAATCGAATCATTCGCGAACGACAAATCATTTTACGAACAAATCTTTTGAGAACGACTGAATCAAATTCAAAAGAATCGTTTACATACACTGAATCATTTCACAAACGAATCATTCGCGAACGTAAAAATCATCGAACAAATTATTCGAGAACGACTGAATCACCTAATGTGGAAAATCATAAAATCATTCGCGAACGAATATTCATCTTCCGAACGAATCGTTCGAGAACGACTGAATCGATTCTAAATGAGTCATTCACCGACAACGAAATCATTTCACAATTGAATCATTCGCGAACGACAAATCCTTTCACAAAAAAATCGTTCGAGAATGTTTGAATCAACTTTAGAAAAATTGCTCATTAACATCTGAATCACTTCACAAGCGAATCATTCGCGAACGAGTAATTATTTCACAAATGAATCATTCTCGAACGAGTAAAGCACTCTTTCAGCAAATCATTCGCGAACGACGATCATTTTCCATAATTTTTAGCGACCGATTTGACATTTTTTCGAACAAATGATTCACGAACGACTCGAATGATTGTTCGTTCTCGAATTGACCGAACCGTTGTATCAATTCTGCATTTAACAATGTTTTTGATTACTAAGCCACGTGGCGAACATGTTATTGCCAAGTCAAAAGTATTTTTCGAATAAAATCGTTCAAAGAGCTAGTTAACGAATTGAACTTTGATCGAAACATTCTCAAGTAGGTGACAAGCTTTCAATTTCCAAGTACGAATTACTAAATCGTGTAATTCAACGAGAAATTCTTGCGAAAAATGATTCATTATCGCTAGCAGATAATTCTCAACGCAAAAAAACAGGTTGAATCGATGATTTCCAGAAATTTGGGAAATAATCTGCTCCATTTTTCTTCCAAGAAAAAGGAAACTTTATCAATTCTCAGAAAACACTCATCAACCCAAAATTGAACAACTTCCTACAACGAATCTAATATTCAAACGTTTAAAATTTCGAGCACAGAAAGTGAAATACACCTCGACTCCATTTTTTATAGATTTTATACCAAAATAACGTTCCAGATAAAGGTAAAATAAAACGAGGAAATAAGCCATATAGGTAAAAAACCAGCCCTATTAAGAAACCTATCAGTCTGATGTAGAATTACGTCTATTAATAATTCCACGTTTTAATATTTTTCTACAACGACCAAAAATGTACCTTTAATCGAAAAAGGAGACTGCATTTTCGGGAACTAATGGTACTTCGTATATGTGATACTGCACCACCACAGAGGAAAAAAATCATCGAGATTTTGATACCTTCGAATAATCGTATCGATATTACTTTTATTTTACGCTCATCCGAATGGACCTTTTTTTTTTTACGAGTTTTCGTTTAAATACCTACCAACTCGGTATTCTGAATTTTACGACTCGACATACACACTCGGTCTGGTCGTTTTTCAAACCGTTCATTAATCTGAACAATTTCGATCATATTCGATCGTCGGATGTGAACTTAGAACTACACGTGATTTTTCCCCCATTATGTCGCACGATGTGAGATGGTCTGCGAAAAACACATGTTTGCAAAAAGTAACGACCGATCGTTTGTGAAATTACGACCCCGACACACACATGTGGATTTTAGCAATACACTTTGACACGAGACGAGACCGAGGCGCCGATGACGGCGCGTTTGTCTGCGGAAAAAAAAATGATCCGCGGTACACGTACAATGTACAAATACATTTCTCATCTTTGAAAAAATTACCAATTTCTTACCGTTTCGAGCTCATTACCAAAGGGATGAGTCTAATACAAAAACGTCGAAACATCTTAGCCCCTGGTATCGATTACTCAAACGCTGTCGGGCGGTCTTTTTCAAACGCTTTTTGTCCAACAAATGCTGAAATGTACTCGTATGTACGCATTAACCCACAAATTTCCACTTTTTGTTCATCTCACGTTGAAAATTCGAGCACCGATGATAACGCCGGCGATATTGGCGCCTGCTAATTTTGATAAATTCGACTCCCGCTTATCTAAGGTTATAAAGTTTACACGTAGTGCACGATACGAGATATGTAAAAACGTAAAATCGCGCGAAAAATTGTACTCTAATCGCACGGACTATTAACGTATGCAATAACTCGTCTTTTCCAAAGATCATCGTCGATTTTAAAATTAAAAAAAAAATTAATCGCCCAATAAGTATACATTTTGTTGATAAGGTCTCAATCTCAATACTGTATAGGTATTTATTGCTTCCCAGTAATGTATGATTCAAACGCCGCCATTATCGGTTGATATCGAGAGTGGTTGATGCGATTATTTCGTATACTCCACCCATATTGAATTAAAAATGATTGAAAACAAAATTTTATGATTTTTTGATCGTCCGGCATTGATTCCATTCATTTGTTAAATATTCCAAGTATTTTCAATTCGAATTTTTTTCCAAATTTTCAACGCGATTTTAATGGTTGAATGTTGATCCAGATTTCCATATGCAACAAAAATCGTCATAGTCGAGTAAATTATCTTCCTCCCTTCGAATTATTTGGTAACCAGCAGTAGGCTACGTAGCCACTTAGCCAGATTTTCAAGGGAAGTTTCGGCGAAGAAAAAAAAGTGATTTTATGTTAAATTTAAAAAAATATATATTATTCTGTCAAAATGATAAAAGTTTATTGCACCCTGAAGAAGCGACGGCGAAAATTTATGCAAAAAGTGTCCGCCATTTCCATTACCCATCCCATGAAACTATGAAACGTAGGATATACTTTTGCTCATTGAATTTTTGAAGTCCATAAAGTCGTGATATTTGAAATTTTCTTGAAATTTTTCAAGCCCAAAGAGTCATTTGAATTTTGAAAAATTTTCCAAGTCCAAAAAAGTCAGACAAAATATCTAAAAGTCATCGTAACGGATTTTCCAGTGTGAATTTCATAATGGTATTTTTTTGAAAAATTTTCGAAATCCAATTCCAGTACAAAAAGTCAGAAATCTGAAAATTTTCTCAAATTCAAAAAAGTTTCACAAAATGTCTAAAAGTCAGCGTCAGGTGAAAAGATGTCTGAAAAAATGTCCGATTTCAACTTTCTTGAAATTTTTCAAGTCCAGTAAGTTGAAATTTTTCAAGTCCAAAAATTCATTTGTGATCTTAAAATTGCCCAAGTCCAAAAAAGTCTGACAAAATGTCTGAAATTCAGCGTCATATCTGAAATTTTCCAAATTCAAGAAATCTGCCTGACAAAATATTGGAAATTTACCCAAATTTCTAAAATTTTAAGTTCAAAAAATCTAAATTATTTATCGGACAAAATGTCTAAAAGTCAGCATTATCTCTGAAAATTTTCAAGTTCAAAAATTCAATGAAAATCTGAAAATTTTTTAAAATACAAAAAAGTCTGACAAAACGTCGAAAAATCATCGTCAAGGAATTTCGTCAGATTTTTCGCAGAAAAATTATCAAAATTAATGAGCAAGAAAACTCACTTATAAATCTTCTGCAGAAATCCACGTTTATATATCTATCTATATCTATCATTTGAGAGCATTAGCTTAGTCAGACACTAATTCGAGGGGTGGGAGGGGAGGGGGTGTGACAAAAATGTGATTTTATCCAAAACTCTAAAAAAAATATTCAGATTGAGCTCGAACGAGGTGAGAACAGAAAAAAACTTCCAAAAACTGAAATTCCATAATTTTTTTCCAACATTTCAGTTGTCAAGAGAAGGTCTAGACCTTTTGACCCCCCCCCCCCCCCCCCCCAAATACGCCACTGATCGGGAGTACAAAAAAATTTGTCCAAGTACAATTCAAGTCGACAAAATCACGATTTGAATTGGAAAATTTCTGTCTTTTTCAATCACAATTTTTCCAACCTGGAAGTTGAATTTTTCGATTGATATTATTTAGATAGATGAAGATGATAATATTTTGACTCGTGACACGATTTTTTGAACCAAAAATCTCAATTTTTACGACGAATTTCAATTTTTTCAGCCGAAACCAAAATTTCTCAACTAAAACAAACAATCTTCGACAAAAACCGAAAATTTTCAAAATTGGGGGAAGAACAGCCACTCTCAGTTCAGCTTTTTGGGAACCACCTTCTCCTTAATTGACGCCCTTGAATAATGTAAAAATATTATTTATAAGCGCTTTACTTTCAAAGTTTTTGCAAATTTCGATATTTTCATACCATAAATTTACTTTTATAGATTTTTCAAGCCAAAAATTAGGCAAATTTTGTTTTCTTACAATTCTCAACCATTACTGGCATTGAAGAATTATCTATTGTTTGAATGTAAATTACGCTACAATTAAATTTTTTAAGCTATTTTTGTTGAATTTACATGAATTTTGCAACTTTTGGAAAGTCGTATAAATTCTTGTAATAATTTTTGAAATATTAGGTAATTTTTCTTTTAAATGTCCGACGTAGCTAAGTTTTACGATTTTCGTAAACTTGACGCAAGGCCGGATCGAATGGGGCATGTGTAGTTCAGTGTGTCCCAAAAATGGAGAGATTGCATTTTTTGTAGAAAAATTTGCAGAAAGACCTACTTTTCTTGAAAAATTTGGAAAATTTTCGTATCTTGAATCTGGAAAAATTAGGAAAATTGCATTTTGAATCGAAAAAATTGTAAAAATGCAACCTGTATTGAAAAATTCCCATTTTCATCCCATCAACTCCTCAATCGAGCTATCCTCAACTTCATGACAAAAATGGAATGAATTTTCAATTTCACAACTTCACACGTAACTTCAACCAAGCAAATCTATAACCCTTCGAGCACTCCTACCTCTTCACAACTCACTAAAATACTCACTTATCAACACGTTCAAATACCTCGGCAATTTCCGATCACTCGACAAACTCCACATACCATTTAAAGCTGGCCAAACCATGTTACGATGGTTTTCATACACTCGGAGACATACCACCGCACTGGAAATAATTACCTCATATGATAAAACCCGTTACTCGGTTTGCTGCCAATGCACATACTCGTATAAACATATGCGCCTCACACCGGGTATAAAAATAATGACCATTTTAGCATAGGTAAACGCCAAAACTACACTTGGCGGCGGTCAGGCATCGCATATAGGGAAAAAAAGTCAAGAGGAGAAAATAATAACCACACATGAAAGAATCCGGTATGCATTGTGACAGACTCATTAATCGCCATGATTCATTACCCATATCCTACATTAATTCTCATAAACGCTAAACGAGTCTAAATACGGCGATTTTGTATGCAAATTGTACCTCGCGATTCACTTGCTGATGCGTTTACCTGTGTAACCATTTGCTTTGAATCGTGAAAAAATAATAACAATAAAAGCTCTCGCCGGTCGTTGTAGAATACATATGAAAATACCTGTATACATATTAATTTCGCTCCGGATTCGCCTTCTTATATAGTAAGTTTACTTACATACTTGCATAAAAAGTCTTATATATATGTACGACTTGGGTATATCGTCAGTGTACACAATAGAGTACCTAATACGACTTTTTACCATAATACGTGTAATTTCTAACAACGCGAGCAGGGAGACTCATCATCGCAGCCGATGATTAATTACCACTGCTTAGAACAATGTTACCCGCCAATGGTTCGTAAATGAATATTTTACATTTTATAATGCGAATTAATTATGAAATATTATGGTAAAGAATAAAGAAAAAAATTCTCCCTAGTTCGTACGTATCTTTTTTTTTACAACAGGATACCGGCGTCGTCGTCGTATCGTGTGTACGTAGGAAAAAAAAACTCTTAAACTCGTTTTTTTTTTCCTTCGTACACTTTTTTTATTTCGTATACACGAAATAATTGTCATATGTTTTAACGATTCGCTGCCTTTCATTGAATTATTCATGCGATCCGTTATAGTTTCCAAGTTCACTCGAATTTATTCCTATGCTCGTACGTATCGTACATCCAAGTGACAATTATTTCCTTTTTAATGTCGAAAAACCCCTCCTCGGCTTGTATTTTGGCCCGGCGCGATGATTTAATTACAGGAAAAGAAACATTTTGGGTTTTTTAAAGCTCTATATGTATCTGTAGCTCGCAGCTTTAATATCTGTCGAGGTAATTGTTCCATAACCTCGCCGATTACTCGGTTAATTGCAATGGTAAAATGGAATTTCACACGTGACAATATCATCCCATCAGCGAAATGGTAAAACGTAACCGGTCCTTGGATATTTTATCAATTCGCTTGTACCTGGCTGTATCGTCGGACCGGAACCCCATCAGGCTAGAGATCGAAGAGGACACGCGAACCTAAATGCCTTCGTGTTTATCAACAAACCTGCGTATAACCTGTCACCCCCTCTCGCGACTACCTGCGTACTAAATTACCACCCTCAAACAGGAAGAAATTATGCCGTGTATGAAGTTATGAAAAAAAATCATTTATCATTTCTATTCATCTTTGGAATCTACGAGTATCTTTTTTACATCTCTCTCCTTCGCATGTGGTGTATTTTTATACGCAGGTATTCCGTGATACCTGTACACAGATGCAGACGAAGGTAACCTACAATTAAGCTGGGCGTTCGCCGAATTCGATAGAGTTTTTCATGGTCGTACTTTTGAGGTTTTTGTTTTTTTTTCAAATTCAAGTGTATACCTGCGATTGCACCTTTGTGAGAAGTGGAGGATGGACTATTTTTTTCAGTAAAAATCGACGTGGATGTGAGAAACTAACAAACCAATGCATTGACTCGATTCTAATCAAAGCTACCCGAGGATCTGCTGATTAAATATGTAAGAAATTTTATAGATTGAAAGCTGGGCTAGTTGTCATTTTGAAAACAAAAATGAACCACTTTGAATAAGCTCAATTTTTGGAATCGATTGAAAATGGCGACAGAAAAAATGGGCCCAATTTTTTATAATACGTTATTTAAACCCAGTTTCATATCGTGCAAATGGCCAAAAAGTCGTAAAAATTGTCGAAATCTCGTAAAACTATTTAAAATTTTCATAAAAATTACTTGGAATATGAAAAAATATATCAAAACACCATGAAAATCTTCAAAAATGTTATTAAAATATTGAAAATTGAGAAGTTGATAAAAATGTCGTACAAAGAGCTAAAAAATCGTAAAAATTGTCGAAATCTCGTAAAACTTTTTAAAATTTCCACAAAAATTACTCGAAACATAAAAAAATTGATCAAAACACCATGAAAACCTTCGAAAATATTGTTGAAATTGTCGAAATTTTCACAACAATCAGCGAAAATATTGCAAAAGTGGTTAAAAAATCATGAAAACAGTCGAAAATCTTGTGTAAACTGTTGGAATTTTCACAACATTTCCCAAAATTTTCACGATTTTCCATCATTTTTTATTTTCACCAACTTTTGTGAAACAAAATTAATTTTTCATCTAGTTCGAATACCGTTTGTTAATTGGCAACTAACTGAATAATAATATGAAGAAGAAGAAGAAGAATAAAAAGTTGAATAAAATTAGGTTTTTAGGTCTATGAGCAAAAACTCTAAAAAGAACTGTTATCTGACGTGATAATAACGGATTTTGCCACAAAAATGATTTCAAGAGAGAAATGCAGGGTTCGGTAAAATCAGGAAAAAAAGTTCAAATTCAAAATCAAAAGACCTTCTCACAGTTAAATTTGACATCCAAAATCCATTTCACAAATCTATTCAAGAGTCAAATCCAAAATCTAAAATCTGTTTTCATTTTTTTGTTTATTACAGGGTGTTTATTTGGACTTTTTTGAAAATCCATGACTTTTCCATGACCTTTTTTACATGTTGAATGTTTTTTTTCTAGTTAATTTTTGTAACTTCACAACAACAAAAAAAAGAGGAAAAAAATCAAATTAATTATACCTCAATCTGAATTTTACCCAATGAAAAGTCAAAAATTCATAACTTTTCCATGGCCCCGTAGACACCAAATGAATAAAAGTGAGTAAAAAGAGCCAAATTTTTTTTTTTGAGAATTTTTTTGAGAATTTGGATATTTTATGCCTTTTTATTAAAAATGAGAAAAATTTTTTTCAACCAAAAATATTTTTAAGGGGCAAAAATTCTTTTCTACGAAAAAAAAACGAGCCGGGTTTATAGGGGCGATTTGTCTCTGAGCACCGAATTTTAAATTATCCAGTGGAAGTTGGTCCTTATGGTCGAAAAGCCCCTTGAAAAAATTGTTAGCTCGATATCTCAACTGTAACCCCTTTTAGAGGGTTAAATGTGGATTTTCGTTAAAAATTTACATTTTTGGCAGTTTTCAACCGAATTTTTTCAAACTT